>JAVQJL010089159.1:0-89836 GCA_036024295.1 Nannoperca obscura | reverse complement strand
AACCTTCTTGTACATGGGTGAGCGTGGATGAGTGTCTGTTTTCGTTTCCTCTCTGTCTTTCTCAAACAATGACTCTATCCTTTATGAATAAAACAAATCTGAATACTGCACTAAGGTTTGTTGATTTAAATGCTTTTTTTTTTTTTTTTATTATTTCAGTTTCTGAAGGAGACGAACAAAAAAGCAAATGTTACCACATTTTATGTGGAATTTAAAAAAGATATATAAATAGTTTGAAATTGGAGGTCACATATCTGCAGCACCTTCAGTATCTACCATAGGGATGTTTTCTGTAGCCCCCTCTTGTCAGCCGTAAAATTGGGGCTTTGAGACTGGGACGGGTAGTCGTCCACTCCTCTTCTGCAAAAAACAGTTAAAAACTCACTGTGCTGGGAAAGTTCATGTCACAAAGTCAAACTGTGTGCTCATACTGTCCTCTCACAATCCGTTTAACCAAAGACAAGAAAATTCAAGCAAGCAAATCCTATCCCAGGTATACTATAGAGGCTTCTCTCCACAGAAAATTAATTTCATAAGCTCTTTGCCCTCTGTTGGACCAATACTGAGATCTGACTGTCAGCAGCTCCTTCCTTTGAGCCAAATTACATAAAGATGGCCACCTCTGCTGCATGGCACATTGCACTGCTTCCAAATAAGAAAAGTGTTTATGGAGCAGAAAATCAAATCATTGCTCCCTTGGTTTTGGTGTGGACCGACCTCAACACCCCAGTGCACAATTCATTGTGCTGAAAATGAATGAGCTTGCAAACCCGCTGTGGCAACCAGCTGATTGCCGCTGTCATGTGACAACCTTGTAACTCCACTGTTAGTGATTCTGACATTTATTTGCTTAAATTCGATGCTTAACAAATTTTACTTGGTACTGGTTTGAGGACATATAAAGACTATTTTGCCTGTGAAACCTTGTAAAAAAACAATATTTTGAGGATTAAACAAATGTAGAAATAAAGCACCTTCCTAAACAGTTGGTGGTTTGGAGATACAAGATATTTTTTTATTTACCTGACAGCAGTATTGTGGGCACAGCAAAGGTTGCTAAGCAGATAGTAACAGCTTTTCTGTAATACGCCAATGAGGGCACATATCCAAAAGGCAAAACAGTCCGCCTTTACAACGGGCATCGGTTAGCTTCCACTGGCACATTTACTGTTCTAGTCAAATGCAGCTCGCAGCCAGGAAGGTAGGAAGGGTGATGCATGCAGGAGCCTCCATGGGTGAGGATGATTAGAAGTGGGCTGGAACCACGAGGCTTTTTCTTTTGTTTCTCTGCTGTGAAACATCTTTTAAATATCAGTGAAGAAGCAGCCAGCAGTGTGGCCAATACTTAATTAATTTAAATAAGGTCCAAGGATGTTTCTTAAAACATTTGTTTTTTAAATCTTACACTGTTTCCACAAATCTGACTAATTACCTTTAACAACAGAGGCACATTACTAAAATATTACTGGCTTAAAGTCAAGCGCAAGGATAGCAATGTAAAACATTTCAGGAGTGGAATTGTTAAGAATGGGCTGCACAAATTGCTGGTTCTAATAGTAACATTACTTACATGTACAACCTAATGCTGGACTTTCCTTAATAGTGTGTAGTGCTGCAACAAACATTTATTTTCATTTTCGGCCTCTCTATCAATTAACTAATTGCTTGTTCTATAAAATGTCAGAAAATAGTGAAAAATACCAATTTCTCACAATCACAATTTCCTGAAGCCCATGATGACAATTAGCTTGTTTATTGTACTAACAGTGCAAAAGCCAAATATGTTGAATTCATGATTGGCAATAACTGTATGAAAAATCTATGGATCGACTTATCAAACAATCAAATAATAGATTCATCTCTAACAGTGTGATTATCACGATTGCAGTCTTGCTACATTAAACAATTTACAGTAGAAAGAGAAAGTATGACAAATAATAAAAGACTGTAACTGATATTTGGATCCGTTATCATCATCTCACAAAACAAGGCTCTGCTAAGTACAAAATAAGCCGTACTTACCATAGCTGTTGTAGGATTCATCACTGGTTCCATGTCCATATTCATAATATTCTGAAATACTAAATCAGATGGAGCAGAAACATCAGTCAAAATAAAAAACAACAAGCTAAATTTCTTCATAATTTTTGCTTTTGTAAAATAAGGAAAGATAGGGAAATGTTTAAAGTACACATAAGGTTGGCATTATTCTATATTTTTCTGATTGTCAACAAATACTGTAAAAAGAAACCAACAGTGTCTTATTCCATCTCTCAATACTTTCTAAATTCCCTACTGAAGAGGTATCACACATACATATTATTTCCTCTATAAAAAGGCTCAGTCATTTCCTAAAACGGCTGGGCACTGTAGTTTTTAGCAAATTTTACTCAAACAGGTATAAAAAGTGCATTTGCTGGGGACTATTTTCAGCTGCAGATTAATACACATTTGGTTCTCTAATGAGTATTTACACCAGCAGGACGGTGGATGTGAGATTAAATACAGTGCCCCTGATGCTCACTGATGTATTTGTTGGCTGCACAGACACAACTTGTTAGTGGGATCAATTTATTATTTATTATATGGAGTTGGTCTTTTCATGGGAATTGTTACCCATAAGAACATATAGATATCACCAGGCTTCTCCTTTATCAGATTAAATAAAAATTCATGGTTCAGACTAAATGTCACAAGTAAACAAGGTGCTTTAAGTGGAGGTCCTAACTTATTATTAATGGACATATGTAATGCTTAAATGTACAGCAGTGATGACCAATAAGACAGCTGGTCACAGTGGACCTTTCACATGCTGTATTGTAAGTAGCAGTAGACAGATGGTGATGGTTTTGTTTATCCAGCATGTGTGTGCATGTAAACATCACCTCTTTGACTGATTGCTGTAGTTCTCCTCATAGGCTTCGTAACTCTCGTCGTCATATTCTCCACCGTACCCATCGTCGTAGCCCTACAAGGAAACACGCAGTAAGTGTTAAAGTCGAATTTAACATCTCTATCCAGTCTGGCCGGTTAGAGATTAATATAAAAATAATTAATACAAAGTTCCACAGGCAGTCCATTACTATGGGTCCAGGAAACAGGAAAAATTAATGTCCGACAGAGATTACTGATTAGTTCGCAGGGGAACATGTCTCAGTAGAGCCTAATGGACACCTTCTGAGGCTTCAACTGCCATATGGATCTCAACTATTGATAAGTAGCTACTCGAGGAACAAGCACAAAAAGCCAGCGAGGAACAACAGTCATGTTCAATAACAATAAAATGGCTAAACGGCATTCAGCACACAGTAAATATTTCCTAAATGTATGTAGAGTTGTATAGATGCCTTGCAAAATGTCTCTCCTCCAACATTGAAAGTATTGGTAACCACATAAATAAATATAAGAGCCGTTGTAAAGCAGCTAAAACACCTATATATTGCTTGTTTGTATATTTCTCATAGAGATCATTCTGTGAAAGCCTCTACTGTGTTGTGTGGAGACTGACAGTATTTTACAATGACAATATGCAATGTAATGTAATTATGTAATGACAATAAGGTGTCAACATGTAGTTTTAAAATGTATGCAGTGTAAAGGATAATCCCATTGCAAATCTCTGTGCTGAGCCTAAGACTGGTAACACCCCCCCCCCCCCCCCACACGTTTTTAAATCCAGTTTTGACTTCAGAGGACTCACAGTTATGCAAATAACCTGGTTTTCAATTCAAGTAAACATTATAACTCAGTTATAGGAGAAACCACAAAGGGCCTGGCTAAGAACCTTCTAGTATAAAATACTCTGATATTAAATTTGTTACCGTGGCAGGTAAACATCTCACTCCTTTGACTTCTGCATAAACCCTCCAATGTTCAAATAATATCATCAATTCAGGATCATCACTTCTTTCCCACTGAGAAGGTCTCTGCACTTTTTCATCTTTTTTTTTAATAGCTGGTGAACAGGGTGGACATTTTCAAAATCCTGTTTTTGCCCATTTCACTTTTACAGTTGATTTACTCCTAAACATTTCCCAATAAACACCAAAACATCGTGGGACTGTCCAGCTGCCAAATCCCAGATCAGAGAAGAGAGGAGTTGATCTAAAACATCTCATCAGAGTTGCTTTCAATTATGACTGGGCACTCACAGCAACTTTATGAGCTGAAGAGTGCTTCTTAGACTTTATGCCCTGGGCTTGGCCTCTCAGGCAACTTCCAGGCTGCCAATCTTCTTGGAGGAAGTTTTTGGGGTACTGTATTTATCATTAACTATCAGGTCTTTATTAAGGAAACTAGACACTGTTATAGGTTAGGTCAATAATAAAGCAACATTTTTCGTAACATTTCTAACTTCTATCCAATTTTCATACTACTACCATTATTATGGAAAGCTCAATAAGCATATAAATGACCAAAACCCTCTGACTCCATTGTGTCCTCCCAATAACCAAAGATTCATGTAAACAGCTTAACCTGAAAAACACCTTAAGTAAGGCCAAAGTGTGTGCAGAACAGTAAACTTAGCTATTTTTTGCTCTTGTAATTGTTGAATCTTGCACATTTAAAGATATTTAGTGGAGTTTAAAGTCTTATGATTCTCTTTCATCAGAATCTAATCTCTTCTAATCCTTTCCAAGCTTGCTATTTCACATTAAGCTATACTATGATACATTCAAGTGTTGAGATACATTTGAAATCAGCAGAGTAAAATGCTCAGTGAAGCTGGTTTGTGCCAGACGTGGTCTCGCCAGCGCATTCTTCCTCCATGTCTGCTTGGAACAACAAAGTAATATCATCTTGCTCTAGGTGTGGCTGCTTTAGGTAATGCTTTGTGACACAAAAGCAGTCACATCAGTGTGAAGGACATCAAGTGCAGCAACACAAAAGAAATTACATTTAAGGCACTTGTACAAACTCTCCCTCTCCTGTCGGGTAATGCTGATTCAAACAGCTCTGGTTCCTGTGTGGCTTTATTTGTGTGAACATGAATTTGACTAAATTAAAGTTAGGGATTATGTCAGGGATTAAGTTGTTCAGGGGATCCAATACTTCTTCTTTTCTTGCATGAGTCTTTCCCTACAAAGGAAGTGTTAGAGACCTGCATATCTTAGTAATTGACTGTTTTGTTAGCAATCCCATATGACAAATCGCTCCACGCTGGACCATAAATGTGAAGCAATCAGTGGATTCATTTCAGCCAAATGTATTATAAAAATTACCCTTCAGTTAGAATTACAGGAATGAGAAGTCATGTAAAATCTGAGTTCTAGAGTGCCTTGATCGCCCAATGGTTACAGAAAAAAACAACATTGAATAAGAAATTATAAAAAAAACCCACAAACTTAAGTTCTTTGCAAGGGTGACTTCTACCAATGAAACTGTACTAATATTTACACTGCCTTTAGACATAGAACATTTTCAGTGTTTTAGAGCATTAGATATGCAAAATAAATGAACTGAATAAATGATAAAGACAGAGAATTAATTTGAACATAGCCAAGCATGCTGTTTGTTTACTGGAAAGATGTGTGTGTGCTCAACTCACCATGAGGAAGGTATTGATAAAGTTATCTCAATGTCATGCTGCTGTTTACATTTTCTAACACAGCAGTTGTCCGGTTCATGCTTTTTCATGTAGAAAATCTTGCTTTAAAAAAATAGTTTCTACAGAAATACTGTTCCCACATGTTTCTTGACTAAAGCTTTGGGTTTATACTGTTGAGTTTGAACCAAGTAAAGTTGTTGCGACCGAATCTTTGGTAATATACTGTGATATACGTGAAGGCTAATTGACCATTTGCTAAACCCCTTCCCTGAGCAGCAATTGTCCAATCACAGCTTAGCAATGGTAACAAGGCACAGCAGGTCTGTCAAGCTTTTCTTCTATTCACATGTTGAAGCAGTGAAGCTGCAGAAAGAGTGATATTTTGAACATCTAAAGTTTATGGGGAGTGTCTTTTTTTAAAATCCAAAACCAAAAACACAAAAAACAACAACGTAAGGATGGATTAAACTGTGTTTATTCGATTTAACATAAGCCGCGAATGTTGCATACCCTGCTAACTAGCTTACACCACCTAACTAGCTAACACGGAGAGTAGTAACCCAGTGTAACAGAAGAACCTAGCATTTCTTCCAAAGCCAATGAGCATATCATCAGGTAACTCTGCTTTAGTATTATGTAGGGATACAGGTTATATTAGAAAAAGCATAATTCAGTACTGACACATCAAAAACAAACAGTCATGCAGTTAGTGTTAATTAGCTAGGTATTAGCATAGCTAACCTGTGTAAAATAATACTCATTGCTTCAAAAACTGGTATGACTTTCAAGTGGTTATGTAGTAAGTTGTCTGCTTGATTTTTTTGTCTGCAGCGCCACTAGTGCTAATAAATGGTGTGTGATCCATTTTTTTATTAATTTTGAAACTATATTTTAGATAAACTCTAACTGTATATTTTTAGAAATGGCAAATTACAGTGATGAAATGTGTGTTGGCGACCAAGCTATCTCCGAGACAACCAAGCACAACCAAACTCTGGCTGCTGAGGAAGACAATGAGATGCAATTGAAAGCTTTGGAAAAAGCTAACCTAAAAAAAACGAAAATTTATTCTTTTGTCAAACTACACAACAGGATTTGTATAAATATGATATTCATTTTTTTGGTTAAAGTCAGGGACTTTACAAGGACAATACAGATTAGCATTGTTAGGGAAAAGAACAAGAGAAATAATGTATGGTGAAGGCATTCATTTAGTGTCAGCTCAAAGAAAACCAAACAAAATGTTCATCACACTTATCTCTGTGCTGACCTCAGTGTTACTTTGACAGGCTGCATTCAGATTCGACAAGTTATTATGTGTAAATAGTCCGGCTCCTAATTAATGAGGCTTGATTCTTCTAGTCTGACACTCATCTGTAAAAACAATTAACATAAGTCCTTTCTAACAAGGCAGAGGAAATAAATCAAATTTTAACACAAGGGTAGAGAGTCCTCGCTCAGTGCAATTAGGACAGCAAGAACCTAAAGGCCCTTAGCACTATGCTTCATTATCAATTGACAACCTGTATGTCCCCTGACAGTGACTGATCTTCATAGGGAGCTGCCTGTGAATGCCTCTCTATGCAGCAGAATGGCGAGGAAAATGAGATTTGCAGGCAGCCTTTTGTCTCAGTGAATAGATGCTGCTCTTCACTGCTTTCTACCTGTGCAAATTCAATCAGCATGCAACTTTTGTTGTCAGTTACACACTTAAAGTATGAGTTCACTTTTGAATATATTTACTCAAATTGCGTAGTTCAATTTGAGGAAAAACAAAAAACATGATTCTACTTTGATTTCTTTCAAGAATAGCGACATTAAACAATATCATGTTTGTCACATTGGCTGAATGGAGTATTTCTCTTCTCTCTTCAAATGTTATTGTAGTACTTGGTGTGCTTGTAGAGTTTAGCATTAAATGTAACGACATCTGTCTGCTTCTCAGACTCACAGGCGGATTCAGTCCCTGAAGATATGACTGAGGCCATTGTGCATTCTACCTGAGTTTTTCTTCTATTAAATAATTGAGTGGAAGTGTGTGTCATACATCTGTTTTAATAAACAGGAGAGTTCTGCTTGGAGTATTTCCATAATTAATCTAACAAATGTGAACTCAGCAGTGAATCTGAACCTATTGTTATAAAGCAATTACAGCAGATGTGCACAAAGGTGGCCCGAGAAACCGCTCTCCTTCAAGAAATATACAGAACCTCACGCATCTCACGCATCTTTTATGTTCATGAAATAGATGATATGGAGAGAATTTTTCCTCCCTTTCAAAAGTGTGTCCTTTTGCTTTTTCCACAGCAGATAGATTAGACTTTTTTTCTTCAAAGCGTCCCAAAGCTCTGTGTTTAATCACATTATGGCATTTCCCGCACTGCCTCGGTATGGTTGCAGGGCTCAGGTTTAAAAACCAAGCTATGCCTTTCAATTTTTACCAGCAATTTGTACAATTCATGGTCTGCTGTCAGAATCCTGTATCACTCTTGGATTCCTCTCCTCTATCACCAGCCCTGACATTAAAAGATAAGATTTGATCCAGATGGGATTTGATCTTTAACATTAAACTAAGGCCCTGGTCCCAGTCTATACAAAACGCCATCAATCACATCTTTAATCTCCCTGTTCTTTCTTCGCACTTTTCACATGGAACCTATACTGATAACACTGACATGTCACACTGATGCTCTTTCTAGAGAATTAGTTACATTCATTCATTAATACTTATTTAAAAGTCACAAAACCATGCTTATTAGCGGTAATCATGATGCTTCAGCAGCAACTTAATTCTATCTATCCATCCATCTATCTATCTATATCTATATCTATATCCACCTCAGCATTACACCTACAATGGCATATCTCTGTAAGGTAATTACCATTTTATTTACTCATAAGAATCAGGCTAAGATATGGATTCTCTTAAGTGGGAAACCATAAAATACACTTTTTATAAATGAATAAAAAGATATTTAGTCTGAAAGGTAGTGTCACATCATATCACATACTGTACTAAGAGCTCAATAGTGGAAAGAACTTCTCTCTGGTACAATTGTAAAAAAAAGAATAATACAATTTTACACAGCAGACATTGGCTGAACTAGCAGATAACTTATCACTGGGAAGCAGACCTCTTCTGACTGGATAACAGATCTGCATTTTAAGCACTTTCACATTGTAGTACAGATGAGAGATTCATTTTGCAGCTCAATGGCGGTGGGTGGCTGATTTCTTTGTTTCTTTATGTAACAAATATGACCAATAATTGTCAAAGAGTATGAAAAAGCTAACCCATCATTAACAGTTATATATTTTTTATACACTTACATTTGCCTAAAAATGTGTTTATACAAATTTACCTAAAGTCATCTCATTGTATTCACCTAAAAGTAAACCAGAATGCAGGAAATCACCTAGTGCTTAAGTTTACCATCATGTATTTCTAAGTATATGATGTGCTTTGAATGTTTTTTTTTATAATCAAATGGTCTTGACAGATAAGTAAGGAACGATTCACCTCCAGACAAATCCTTTGTCCAGGTCCAGACTAACTTTTTTTGGTAAATTGACCTAATAATTGATCGTTTATGGATTACTGGATCACTAAATAGCTTATCAATTTATCTGAAATGTAGCCCACTGGTACTTTACTGTATGAAACAGAGATATCTATCAGACACACAGCAGATGATATGGTGCCACTATGTTAACATCTTTCCTCAAAATTGAAACCCTGACAATCATCAATCTCTGGATTAGGGGGATTTCATATGACAACATGTGAAGTGTATCAGCCCAGAACGATGAAACACAATAACGCTGACGTCAATTTGTAAAAATATGTGTAGCTCATTCCATGGAAGTAATACCTAAATTTATAGAGACTGAACCCCCCAAATCCCCTCTACAGCGAAGCACTGCAATCCACTTCATTTCTGAATCAGTCCCCACTTTTAGAGGTACAATAATGGTCACTGTCACTGTATTAGTTTTTCGACACTGACTGCATGACAGAGTCAATTAATCACTACAGTCTCCTGAGGACTCCCACTTACATGATGACCTGCTCCACAGCAGAAACACAGGAACTGTTTAAGGGAACTTCACCCCAAATCGAGGAGAATTTGAGAGTCATTCATTCACTAAACACAATAACTGCAAACTACAGGATGGATGCCCAACTACATGTGTATGCGCTGGTTATGAATAAGCAATCCTATGCAAATTGGTCTCTGGCAGAAGATTGTGCAGCGATGTTAATATCTTGTTATGTTGACTGTGCATAAAAGGATGAGCGACAATGCAACTCCAAAATGCTGTGATGCAGGAAACAATACGGTGGCTGCATCGAGGATTTAGTCATGTGACTGATAGATCATACTATCACTTCTTATGTTATTTGATGTAGATAATACAGTATATTGATAAAACCTAAATGTTAATAAAATCCCTAAAGTTTTTATGCTAAAGATTACTCATCATTAATTACTGGTAATTAACTTTTTGACAAACTGGCTATGTCCTGTAACAATATTTTAATAAAACCAAATTTACTTGATTCTTACCACTCAGTAATTTTTACTTAAATACATTTTACTTAAATGCCTGCTTGTGATTCTGTCAGGTCAAGCAGATGCTGGTTTGTTGCCTTGAAAAGGATACGGTTGGCATTATCCTTTTTATTCTTATTAAATATAGATATTATTATATCTAAAACAAATCCCAAAACCCGACAATTCACTAGTACATTCCTCAATAATTCTCCACAATGTCTGTGGCTCTCCTGTGGCCCCAAGTGTATAGTTTCATTTAAAGAAAAGGCTAAATAATTTACTAAAACTGCTGGGCACTGGGATTTTTAGCAAACATAACTTCAACAGGAGTAAATTGTGTTTTTGTTGGGGATTATTTTCAACTGTGGATCAACACACATTTGGTGCCCCTAGAAGGTTTTTAGAGAAGCAGTGGAATTGACTTGAAATAAACTGCAGTGCCCATGTTCATTGTAATGAAGGAACATGTCACCCAGAGCAACAGTGTGGCTCATTGATGTGTTTTTAAGACAACAATGTAGCTCTATGGCACAGATAACGTTACATCAGGCTTATAGATAGATAGATACACAGACACTACTTGTTAGTTAGCTGAATCAATTTATTGTTTTCATTTTTTTATGGAATTTGTTGAGAACAAAACAAATATAAAATACCAACAACCTTTTTTTAAATAAATAAGATGCTTGATCTTAGTTAATTTGGCCTTGAAATTCTTCACAGAATAACATCAAAACAACACTAAGGAGTGCTTATCTGTTTTTGCTTTTGACAGTGCTGCTTTATATGATGCAAGTGTTAAGACAAGTGAGGTCTTGCAGCATTCTATTCACCTGAATGGTAAAAACTAACTTGAGTCATAGCACAAAGAACTACACTCTGGTAGGAACAAAGAAAACAATCAAAGAAGAGCGCTGGTGTAAAGGATATAGCAAGGTGAGATTTGTGGGAGAAAAGTAAAAAGGAAACGTCACGTTCATAAATTATAAAGCAAACAATGATACTTGATAACTACCAGCTTCCTCATGCTTCCCCTTGAAGTCTTAAATCAATACCACCCTCGATTAGATACAATTATGGACATTCTCACAGTATCGCTTTTATGAGACAGACTGGCAGTTTGATAAAGCCCATCAATCAACTGTCTACACGATACTCATGCACACTACAGTGCAAAGACAAATACAGGATGTAGCAACAAAGACACATCTCCTGCTGCTGATCTATTGTTGTAGAGCAGATTCTCGTAGTAGAATTACACACAGTACAGCATCTTGTATACGCAGTGATTGAAAAAACAAACAAACCTGAACCTTTGTTTAAAGAGGACTTGCTACATTCTGGAAACATGCTCAAAGGAAATTGTTTAATGTAGTAGAAAAAAATTGCACAGTGAGATATGAGGGAAGAAAATGTTCAGGACAAACTCATCTTTCTATAATCCCCTAGTCTCTGCGCTCCCACCCCTCTTTCCAACCTCCAATTACAAAGAGAAGGAATGCCTCGCTTTTTACTCCTCAGAAATACACAGGCTCTACATCAGAACTCAATTTGGTTTGGTAATGAGACTGCGCTTGTGCATTTCCCCATGCAGACAGCCCAATCTTCAATTGCCAGGACACATGGGGGCTTTGCTTAGCAGGAAGGCTCTGAGGAAATAGACTGGTAAAAGTGTTGCCTTTTTTCATTTGGATGAAACTTAGAGCTCACCTTGTGTAGTCTTTTCAAAATGACCTTGAGAAATTTCCAAGATCTGAGGACAAGCATACTTTTAATAATTTGCTTTGAATTTTTTTTTATATATGGATCCCAGCATTGTTTTAAGCTATGGGAACAAAGATTTTTATAGGCCACTGGTCAAGGCACTACCTACACCTCCAAGTGGAGTATTCTCTTTTTGCATGTTAATGGTGCAGCTGTTCACAGCATAGAGCTTCATGGGTTTTTGACCATCATACAAAGTTACTTTAGGTTTATATGACACTTTTGCTCAAGGTGACCTATAGTGAGTGTTACCTATAGCACATGTTACATGTTTATGGTGGTGTTTGGTGTTTTAATTAACCACAAACTACTTTTTTTTTTACTGCAGTTGCTACTTTTCTGGCAGCCATTGATATCCATTCATTTCACCACAGAATGAAAATCGCTGCAAGCAGACATCAATTTAAAAGCTCTCCTCAGGCACTGACATCCAGTTCACGTACATTTTTAATGCATCAGATTATACCAAAACATGTGTGCTTATCACTCATCCTATGGAGTTGACTTTCTCAAAATGTCATTGCTTTCTGGCAACCGACTCTAACTCAAACTCAGACTCATCTCTAGTCATCTAACACAGTGGTTCTCAAAGTGTGAGATTTAGTTTCACTTTTTTACCGTACATTGTTTTGCCGCATTAAAAAGGGAGGTGACAGTTGAATGAATTAGATTACATACATTATGTTTTCCAACATAAAAATAGAAGAAATAAGGAATAAACATAGAAATCACCATATTAAAAATGATGCACAGTAAAAGATAGTTGGCTTATGGCTGTTTGAGGACAGAGAAGGCTAGCTGTCCCATAACAGAATGTGCCTGTGGGGCAAAAATGTCAAAAGTGTCAATTTATGACAAGTAAGCTCAAGAGACATCCTAAGACAAAACGCTCCTCTTTATAGGCAGCAAAGATACTTTAAGAAACTAGAAGAGGTAAATGAAAAACAGAGTCAGTGCATGATGTTGTGTGTGTATGTTTTTTATCCTTGAGAAACTCCAATCGGAGCTAATTTGAATTTTGAACAGAACAAAATAAATTAATTTAATCAGTTAGCAAAGTTAATTATCATTCATTGTTTACTGCTATATTTATCTGCAAATACACACAGCAACATAAATCGAATTATACCTATAATAACCTTAAAGGTTGCCATTAAAAGATAAAAAAGGTTTGGGAAAAGAAGAAGAGAAAAAGATCCCTGCATGCAAACATTTGACTGTGATGGATTACTTATCCTAAGCAACTTTTAAGTCAAGGAAATTGATTCTAGCATTAAGTTCATATAAATGGAAACCATGGGCTCCGTAGAAGATCCAGATTATAAAATGCATGGTAACACTTTTAAAATTTAAGTTAATCAATAATTTCCTGCTTGCCCTAATTCTTCCAACACATGCACCTGAATGCTCTACCTTCCCATGTACAGCTCATCCAGATCACATGAAAGGGGATTAAACCAAGTCTGTTTCACACACAGTTCAAGTGAAATTATTACCAGCTATACGTTTCAGTGTGTGCAAAGAGGATTGGACTTACATAGTCGTCATATGATTCATGTGTGACTGCTAACAGTGGGGGCCTGTATCCAGCACTCCCTGTTGCCCCCCTGGCTCTCGGAGCTTGTACCTCCCTCGTTAAAACAGTCGTGGGAAGTTTGCCGTGTGTCGCTGCCGCTGCCCCTCGGGGTGCTGCTGCACTCCTGACTGTGCCTCTGTGGCCCCTGGTAAAGCAAACAGACAGACAAACATGGCATCAATTAGCCCGAAGAATCTTTGTCCAAAACGATTTTTAACTAAGCTGCAGTGATTTCAGTGAAAAAGTGGAGTTAAGTCAATAAGAAATCAGTTAAATCCCTCTTATTGCAGCATATGTGCAGGCTGCCTCAGATGGTGGTTGTGTGCTAAAGTGAATCACAAGATAAGCATAACCTCCGCTGGCACTGAGGTAGATCTTGTAATGATCAGAGGGCTGAGGAGTGTCACTTTGTGTCTTTCTCGGCTCTGCAAACAAGCCTGTGGGACGCAGCTTGGTTATTTCTATAACATGATGGAGCAGTGCCTAGCCTGTGTTTGTACAAAATCACACCACCATCTGCCTGAAGCTGCAGAACACACTCAGGTTGTAGACATATCTGTAGTCAGACACGTATAGTCTTGGAAAAAAGCAAAGACTTATTTAATAGTGTCCTTGTAGAGGGACATTAAAGGACAAAGGACCTGGGCAGGCATGAAGAATCGTAGGTGGATTGTTTCTTTTATGGAGGTGTGACTGTCCAGTAGCAGAACCACATGAACACCGCAGGGACTGAAGGGTGGATTTAGCATTGCAAAGCTCTCTATTGTCTGCTAACTTCACATTTTTACAGCAGCATGATGTAGGTGGGCTAGGATACCCTTTCTTCCTCTGGCACATCCTTTACTAGGTAGCAGACCATTGTGATCCCAAAATACAGACACTCAAAGGGGAATTACTGGTGCATATTTTTCATGGAGATTTACAATAATCGCTTATCGGTGCGCCATAAGGAGAAAATCTGGGTAGGGAAGTGGTGGTGGTGGTGACTTTAAATTGGGGGTGTCCCATGTTTCTGCTGGATTTAGCTCAACCACATGCACTGCCTGAATTAGGCCAGGCTGTCATGGCAAACTGTACCTGCTTACTCCTGAGGTACTGCCACGGCTCAGGTAGATTACGGACAATTTGCTCTAAAAATGAACTTAAAAGTAGACTGGAACAGGCAGGCGTTACACATGAGCAGCTATATGCACGGCTAAGCCACTCAAATGATCTGTAATATTAAGTTTTTCTGTAGCTGGTCCTGCCTACATCCTAAAATCCCCCAGAGCTGCTGTACATAAAAGACAACTAATATTTGAATTATCAAGGATACATAACTGGAAAAAAATGAAATGGAAATGCTGTTTAAAACTATTAATTACAACATGAGGAAGAGAACACATTTATATGAAATACTGAAATGTTTGCCAGTGAACCCAATTAACCTGAAAATTCACCATGGAGGTGGGTACTTCCTTTTTCATTATTAAAAAATGTATTTGTCATTCACAACACTGCACACTAAGTTTTAGATTACCCATAAGTGAAAAGGGTTGATTGCATAACTGAATTAAAAGGGCACTAAGATTAGTTTACTCATTATGAGGAATATATTCAACCTGATACAACAATATATAATGTATTTTCTTCTCTCTTTCTTATCCACTTTATCTAAAGAAACAAGTCAGTATTAACAGTGACGGTAAACAGGGGGATGTCTCTACATGAAAACAAAAAAAGAGCATTTTCTCCAAAATCTTTCATAAAAATAGTAACCCTAAGTATTGTGTAATAGTTAGCCCTTTTACACAACTGTAATTAGTACTTTACCTCGTGGATGTTGTGGTTGCTGGTCGTACACTCCTCCCTTGTGCACTCCTCCCTCTGCTTGACTCGTCAGAGCCGTTCAACAGGGAGAGCTCTCTCAGTTGCTCCTGTCTGATCTCGTCATTGTAGTCCTGCGGGAACAAAAAACAACATGTCTCATATATAAAAAAAGGGGGTTGGGGGCATTAGTCTCCTGACTGCAACAGATGCTCGCAACAGCAGCAAATGTCATCAAATTAAAATTATCTTGACACACACAGAAAACACATGGCGGTGGTGAGCGTTGAATACTCAATGAAGTAGGTTTTCTTTCGATTATATTTGGACACAAAATGCAGGAAAGAGATTTGTAATGCTGGAAAAGACAATAAATATTCCTCAAAAGAGCTGTGGATTCATTGTCAGCAGTTAGTTTGTATGATTAAAAAACAGAAAAGTGCTGAAATTATTTTTCTGTAAAGGGTTTTGCAGAACTAGTGTGACTTCCTTCTGGATGGCTGATAGACAAGACAATATCTAACCAACAAAATCAGGATATGTCACTAACCTGTATGAGAAGGAGGAGGATATTGAAAAGCAACGGAAAAATCGTTGTGATTCTGAACCATTTTTTCTCAACCCATTATCAAACATAATGCGGATCATTCCACCGCAGATAAAGGAGTGGACAAAGCAGTATTCATTATCTTGTCATTGCTGACAGATAAACAGGCTTATTTCTGAGGAACACATAAGCAAAGCCCACAAGATTTGGTACCCTGGGCAAAATGTTTTTGTAATGAGGCAGCCACCAATTTCTTTGGCTGTCAGTGTTTGACAGCCACGTTTTGTAACTTTGTTGCGTCTTTCTGACACACTGAAAGGGGAGCAAGAAAGCCATTAAAAAACCTACATCATCAAGAACAGATTTTTTTTAAATAAACAGAGGTCATTACAGACAAAGTTTAAATAATTTTAACTTATACCCAGTTGGAGTTTTCCTCAAAGAGTACATTTCTAGAAATGTGAGACGGTATAAGAGTTGAAAAAGATTTTTCCTGGTTTATATTAATCATTACTCTAAAACCTTTTATAGTCTTGACAACATGGACTGAATGACATCTTTGTGAGAGCATTAATCCAACCAGTAAATTACCTGCACTGTGATTCATGAGATATGGTTCTGTCTAAAGTGCATTGATAAGAGAAGGACAGAACATTAATGCGTGAACAGGCTCTGTGCAAGTTAGATTACAGCCGACAACCAGTGTAATCTAATACTCTGGTGAATTAGTGTCACCTCTGACTTCTTTTTCTTTTCATGCTACTCTGTGTATTTCCATTATGCTGTATCTATAAGCCCACCTACACAATGAGGATATCGCAGGTTAATTTCAAGGAGAGTATTTCTATTTGTCTTAAAACGTATCTGAAGAGGATCTTTAAGATTCTGACTTCAAAACTTTACATTTTGGGGTCTTCAACCATCCATTTTACAACTTTTGTACATGTGTTTCAGCTCATTGTGCTGCTTTATGACTATACACAGTTTGATATTCTCCTATGGAGAATCCTCCTACAGAGCAGAACCTTGGTTCAGTGATACCAAATAATTCAGGCACTGATGCAGCAAAACACCAAAAGTATCACCTCATAAAATCGCTCCATATTTTGTCACACATATGCATTAAATAGTTTGAATATTTAATGAATGATAAATTGAATACTTTCCATTTAATATTTCTGTGTATTTAAAACATTTTTAAAGGTGGACTGTAGATATTAGAGTATACTGGATGCGGTATGCATCTTAATTAAGCAACTTCAGCATAATTTTCCTCGAACACTACCACTCTGTTCTGAATCCTATGTGAAAAAGGGACAGGATAACAGAGAGATTGTCACGTTGTCACAGCTCTCCATTTACAGTAAAAGGATATGTGTCATATGGGGACCAGGTGATGAACAGATTTTGACACCCACAAAAAAAATCCTCATGGTAGATTTCCAGAAAACATTTGACACCCTGCACACATGTACTCCTCTTGTTAATGAATTAATAAGGCCTACAGCAGTCTGTTGGTTTGAAGGAGACTGGCAGAGCTTTTAATTGGAAAGCTGGCAGTTTATCCAAAGCACAACAAATCTGCCAGAGCTTGTAAGAGTTGACTGTTGACAGAAGCATCAACATGAGAATACAGAGATAAAGCCCATGCTGAGGCCTTGCTCTCCAAGATTTATACTGACCATGCATGGCCTTGTTCACACACGATGCCCTTCACAGAGCTAAAGTTAGACTTTAAGGGGTCAGCACATGAAGCACAGCGTTACCAATCACTCTTGTGTTTGGGTCTACCTGCTACACGTCTGTTACTTGCTGTGTTGACTGATTTCTTGCCTTGCACATTTTATCTCTTTTATCTCAGTTTGTTGGCTGCAGGACCATTTGTGAAAGAACTGCTCCAACATTCTTGGATGTTATTCTGGCAAAAATACACAAAAAATATTATTCAGCAGTTTTGGATAATAAATCTCAGTGGATTTAATCTTTAATTAAACGAGATGTCGTCAAGCCAGATCTCCTCTGAGACCTTGAGGCTTCTAGCAATATGATTTTACTGAGTAAATACAGTTCTCAGACAGAAACTAAATATTAAAGAGATAAACAACAAATCAATCCCGGCGTTCGAATAAATTGTATGGCCTTTGTTGGATTACTAATAGGATCTAAGATTGTTGTGTTCCTAAACATAGTACATTTCAGGAGAACTCAAGGTAGCTACAGGGACTATTTGATCCACACTATTAATATTACTATAATGAGATCGCTAGTATCACATATGAAGATGTCAGATGGATGGATGTCAGGAGATGCATTGGTTTCTTTGGAAGACAGAGCTAATAATTCATTGATAATATACTGTATATATTCAAACACTGAGCAGATTTATGGCACATGGTGATGTGAATGAACCCATTTCAATTTCCAAGAGCTAACAAAATGTGAGTGGAAATGTATCTCGTGTCCGATCAGCTGACGCATCCCATCCCCATCCATCTAGATGACCTCACAACCCTCTCATATCTGGTGAAGGGGATGTTTTTAGAAAAAAGTGTCATGTCCGCGGTGCTGGATGGACAGAATTTAAGTGTGATATATCATGTTCCCTTACACAGCAGGTACTCAGGTCAACATCAACAGGGACATATGGTTTCACAAACGGTAGAAATGGCACCCTTGGACGATGAGTTTGATTCAGTCCTTCAAAAATTCTTCATTTGTGTCAATGTCCAAACCATAAATATAAAACTGTTATGAATCTATGTTCCAAACACACAAATGGTTGTGACTAATATTGGATATATAATAAACCTGTGTAAATCAGTGGGAAAGCAGACTTACCAGCGCATGGTGAGTGGATTGTTTTTTGGATGTGGTTTGCCATAAGACCAATGGTAAAACCAGATTTTATTAAACACTATTTTTTTAACTAAAAGGTCTAAAACATCATCATAGTACAGGCTGTTCTGCATAACAACCTACTGAAAGATGTTTTATCCTCCCAAAGCACAGCAGGCCAGTTGATCCAGAGGCACAAAGCAGCCATGCAGCTGCAGCAGCTGTTAATCTGCATATTAACATGTTTGAACTCAGTTTGGTGTAGATCTGGACTTTGGTTCTGTATCTGGTGATACTAAAAGTTTACATTTATTAATCTTCATTATTCGGGCTCGTGCTTTTTACTATATTGTGTTGCTTCATGACCACGGGTGGTTTGATATTGAATACTGAAGAATCAGTGCTACTATCAAGGTATATGCAGCAAATCATAAGTGGTTCACACAGTGATTCTACAACACACCTGGAATCTGCATAAATGTATATATTGTGCGCTATTAGACAACAAAATCTACTACTAATGCCCAGTAAAAAAAAAAAGTAATCACATGAGTTCTTTCAAAGATATCTCAGCAAAATTGACCCTAAATTGTTAAGAACACCTGAGCAGTCTGGATCTTATCTGAAGACTATGCAGATGCGTAAGGGCTTTCTTCTGCAACACCAGGCCAACCTTCAGTGTTGATGCTTAGTCAGGCCCATTCTTTGGGATCATATGAATCAAATTGATTAAATTACATTTAAACACAAACAGGCATGAGTCCATTTTTAATAACCGGCTTATTTTAGTTTGACTTCACATTTCACTTTGTGCAAAAAACAAATTACTACCACATATCTTGTCCAAGCATCTGTGTCATCCTCTATCTGCCAAAATGCTCCCCACTGCAGTTTGGCCGGAGATGAAGACCACAAGCTCATCCAGCTGAGAGCAGGATCGGCTGTTCTTCTCTCACACAGCCTATATGCACTACAATTCACTGATGAGGTTCTTCCTGTCTTTTCTGGAGTGCGTAACACTGAGCTGACAGCATTTCTGTAGTCAAACTTTGCTTCACGGTAGATCAGAGGGCTCCTGTTAAGACAAGCCTTCTCTTTTCAGTCACTTACATGATGACTGATAAAACTCACGTGTTCGGTTGTTGCTCAGGGATAAATGAATAATGCATATGAGATTCTAATTCACAACATGTGATTTTTTTTTATAATTGTGAGAAGGGTTTTTTTATGTCAGAAAATAATGTATTTTAGTTTCTGTTTTATAAATGTGAGCTCTGTTGGAAGCAGATTTTGTAAATTATAGGAGACATCATGACACATTCAAATAAATGTTACTTTAGTAGAAGATGGAGCACATTTGAGTTTTGTTTAAAGATAGATGAGAGGAGAGATGAGTACAAGTGAAGGGAAGAAGTGAGTGCTTCACAAGTCACTCACCTCAGCTCACATGCTCTGGTAGACACTTTTTCAGCTGCAACCAGCAGTGTAAGTCACATATAGCATTGTGGGAGATGGCTACACGTCTGATCCTGCCTGCTGTATTGCTTTGCGTTTAGTGTGGTTTCTAAAGCATAATGACACACCAGCAGGGGTAGATTGGCCACTGGAGCAGTGGGAGTTTTCCTGGTAGGCTGGCTGAGAAAACATAGTGTTGGACACCAGCTGGCTCGAATCAGGCAAACAAACCGATGTCTTGTACATTAAAAGTCAATTTGGATTTGCTATCCTATAACATTGTCCAACTCAGTTTTAAACTAAAATGATAAACCGCATTGCCCCTCCCTGTCAAACCTGGCTACCCATAATGCAAATGATAAGACTTCACACAGCTCCCTCTGAAGCAACAAAAGTCTTTATACAACTTGTTTCATACATGCAGTAGTACTCCTGTAAACAGACTTTGATGTATAAAATCAGTGGTTCCCCTTTAATCCCAATAAACAAACACATTGACATTACTCTGCCTTTTGGAAATATAAGAATTGCAAGTTGAGTAAGAATGATAATATTAACATGCAGATTATTTAAACAAACCGATCCTCACTAGCAATTCACTAGAAGTCATACTCACAACACAGTAACCATCTTGCAGCAATAAAATAAAAAAGGCAAACAGCATCCTCCACGAGACGCAGGAAACATCTGTCACTATGGATAATGACAGATGCCCCCTTGTGTTACATTATGTGCAGTTTATTTGCAAATTCATAAGATCGCTGAAGCAGCGAATAGATAGTACGGCCTTTATTTATTTATTTAATGTTTTTATTGGCATGTGGTTAAGCTATTGCTAAACTATCCCTGAATAAGAATTTAAAGGACATTGTGATGTTTTCCCCCTTTTTAACTTCAGTAAATATTCTGGGTTTATTTCCATACTGCCCATGCAAAGACATTGTAAAAAAGGAAATGTAAGGTCCGATTAAGCAGCAAGACATAACTTAAATGAATGTGATGTTTGTTTCCCCATGCTTTCAGTTTTGATTAGCATTTATAATAATAAGTCAGCCGTAGAGGGTTTTATTGTCCACTTCAACCCGCCACTAAGTGGTTTTGGACGTCACCAAATTGAGTAAACAGTGCATTCTCATCCACAGTTATGCTTTTCAGCCCTTTTGTCACTTAGTCAAATCTTACTGAATTGGTTCCTTCCTAGTAACCCTGCATCATTAGTTCTGCTGGAGGATTTTCACAAAAGATTCCAACTGCTGTGTAGAATAAACTGTCTGAGCTTTTTGAGTGTGTGCACCTGTTTAAAAAGAAATGTATTGCAGCCAATCCTGCGTGTAAACCAATTAGAAAATGTGGCTGAACTTTCATAAGAATAATTTTGTATATTTCATCTTTTCTCAGGTACTAAATATAAATGAGAGCCATGGCTCTACCAACAATATATTTGTATTCCTGAAAACGCCGTGTGGAAGTAAAGCATCATATTTACCACAGCGAATCCCTCCAGCTGATATTGGAGACATGAGTATTTTTCCTGAAAGCCAACACGTAGAAACTTCAGGAACTAATTAACAACCCCGTCTTTCTTTACTTGCTTTTTGGCAGACAGTGTTAAGTAACTTGTATTTGGAAGGGTATGAGCTGCTCGTTGCGGATGAAGTATCATCCTCCTCCTGGCCCAGTGAGCAGACATGCTTGTAAGAACATTGGCTCGGTATAGGAAGAAGCATGAACTTCATAAAGAAGACTCATGCAGCACAACTCCTCTATTAGGCTTGTCACATTTGCAAAGCTTGATTAATATTTACAGCTTAGAATCAGCAAGAGTACACAACATGCACATTAATTATTGCTAAGTTCTCCAGGCTATAAGTTGCTTGAGTCTTGCAAGTTCAATGCTGCACTTTAATTGCTGAATACATTATATTTTGTATATAAGTAAGGGATTGAAGTGTATGGTAGTGGTGCTAATGCAGAGAAAAATGTCCCACTTATCTTACTCTTATGCAAACAAACCATGGAAACTCTGCTGAATACTGGATACTCTAAACTCTAAACAGTTTGCTTTGTGTTAATAAATCTGGTGGAGAAATGATCAAGTCAAGAGTAATGACCGATGTGCATATACAACAGGACAAAACATTTGGATAAAAAAAAAACAAGGTCAAGTACTAAACTTACTGGAACTAGGAATTTTTTAATCTCCTCCAAGGCGTGACTCATGCGGGAATAGGCCTCTCCAGGTGGAGCAAAGACTTCAATTAAAACGTGAAGATCATTACTCAGGTGGGCGTATTTGGCCTCCCCGCTTTTCCTGAATTCTTCTTCCTGTGAAAAAAAAGAAAAGAATAAAAGGCAAGTGAAGGATTTGTGCTTTTGTGTGTAGTAATTACACTGTTGCATAATGACATATCGGTGAAATATTAATTTGAACGTTTTTTTATGGTAAATTGCACATTGACATAACAAAGCAGGTGAATTGTGCTGATGCTGAATGAATATAACCTGCTGATTAAATTTTCAGTATGGCTTTTACAAAAACTAACTACATTATGGATAAAACACACTCATGACTAGAAACAGCTTGGATTAATTGTTTTTGCTCTACATGCAAAAGGTTGACATTGAGAAGGCTCTGTGATTGTATTTAGGCACGATGGTGGTTTGAGCTAAATGCTAACATGGTGCTCGATGAAAAGTCAGAGGGTCACCAAAGTCTGTAGGATTCACCTTCCATGGATCATGAATGTCTGCACAAAGTTTCTTGGCAATCCATCGAGTGGTTTTTAAGATATTTTTGTCTGGACCACAGCGGCGGCCTGACTGACAAAAAGTCATCCCTAGATCCAGACAAGGGGACACTTGAGCAATCACTACATTCATCACCAGGAGGAGCACATGCAAAAACCATTTCCGAATGATATGTGGCCTTTCCACTACTTGTGCAAGGAGTAACTTAACTTCTAGAGAATAATTACTGCTTATCTGACAACCGCAGCATAAAAACGACAAGAATAACAGAGTAGATAGTAGAGCTCAGACATAGATTCTGGCACCAGGGAGGTTTTTCCGATATAAATTGCATTTTGTGATTTGTTGTGAAGAATGCTCTGCAGGCTCTGCTCCAAAACCGCTCCAGAAAATGTTTAAATGGACACCTGGTGACCCAGCCACGGCATATAGTTCAAATCATCCTAATGGCCGGTAAATTATTAATTGACCCTTTAAGAAGGCGTATAAATCAGAAATTGATATTACGTATAGATTAAGGACAGGACAAGTACATTCAAAAGAGCCTTTACTTCAAAATCAAGCAAACAAGAAGTCAGACGTCGTCAGTGAAAAACGTCAACCATATATAGAAAAGGTTAACAAGGTAACGAGGTGCAGCTGGTCAGGCTGATGAGGGACAGGTGTGCAGGGCAGGAAGACACTCTGCGGTTGCCTAGTAGACAGGTGAGGCATGACACCTTTGCTAAACAATGAGGGGAAATGATGCAGGTGTCACCATGACGGAGACAAAAAGCAGGTGCAGGGCAATTTCAGTTTTTACAGTAATTATTAAATTGCTCTCTCTACTTTCCAGGAACTTAAGTGTTGAGAGAAAGTTTAAAGTTTTCCAGATTCTCTTTATCTAATTAGAAACTCCTAACTTGTCACTGACTCGTTAGCAAACAATTGCCTAGCTGCACATGCAGCAGATATGGAACAACATTAGCATTTATTTGGAGCAATGTTTCTTACCACCTGACAAGGATTCCACTCTCATTTCAGCTCTGTTTGGGTTTCCAACAACTCAGTTTCCAACTGAGGGAAATATAAGCTGCTAAATGCTCTGCTATGTTCACAGGCTAGCTGCTAACTTTGTTGCTGTTGGTGCTGACCAGGTAGCGTACACTTGGTTGATGAGAGCAGTGAAAATGTTTTATGGTGCTTTGTATTAGTATACTCTATTTGTTTGTCTGTATGTTCTTGTGTATTTGTTGCTGAGTTTTATGTATTTTAAAGACCCATCTACGGATGGGCATTGCAAATAAGCTTAGGCTATAAATGCTGTTGTGTGTGGTATTTATTTATGCTACACACTTGTCCCCATACGTATAAAAATTTTATAAAAATGTATAAATACAGCAAAGGTGTGCGCCACAAAACAGTGAGTTAAAAGCTAGAACACTTTGGAGAGCTGTGGGGGAGTGCCGACGAGTATTTTAGTAGTAGTTTCACATCATCCTTACGTGATGGTGGGGTGCACACTTCTGACAACACAACAACATCTTTACGATTGTCTTGAGATTAGAAATGACAAAAATAAGATAAAATAAGATTTTGAATACAATATCCTTACAAATTACTTATTTAATAATTGGCTAAATTACACATAACATTTTGTGCAAACAAGCTAAGGTCTATAGGCTACAAATGCAAGAGCTTTAAGAATAAAATGATAGCAAACATCAAGCTTATGAATCTTTAAAGCAAGAGAGCTCCACTGGATAAATAGTGAATGAGGTGAATATTTAGTTTAGATAGTTAAAGCAAGTCTACAAGGAGGCTGAAGTAAACAAAAGATGTCAATCCCAGCTCCTAATACAAACTGTTCCAAAGTCTGATGACAAGAAAAGCCCAATCACCTTTTAGTCTAAACCCAGGCCCTGAGGGGCCCTGCATGAGGCTTCACACTGGCTTTAAAGGCTTAAAAGATCTGTAGTATAGCTCGGGGCCAGTCCTAACTGTGTTTTAAAAGGAACCAGTTAAATTGTAAAATCAATTCTACACTGAACAAATAGTCAGATGTAATGTCAGACCTGGAGTCTGGAGATGTTGAGTCCAGATACAAATGCGGCTGCTGCATACGGAACAATGCAGAGATTATTCAGTCATGCCAAAATAAACACGGTTAAGAAGTTTTTTTAACCTGTGCTCATTCATCCTGCACTGCAACAGTTGGGTGTTGAGTGCTTTGGCTCAAGGACACCTTGATGGTGGCTGTTAAGAGAAATGAGAGTGCCGCTCACCCAGCCAGTCTGGGGATTCAAACTGTTGTCCTTGCATCACAGGGCCGTTCTCCACCCTCTGGGAGGAATCAGCTTCAATTAAAAATCACTCCTAAAATTTCAGCAGGCTTCACATTCACTGTCAGGGAGCCTAGGTCATTATGAATCAGATCAAATCGTGCAAGTGGGCCGGTGACCGTGTCTCTGAGCAGTTTCAAAACTTTCTCACTGAAATGTTTTACAGTGGGAGCAGCACACACAAAGCTATACATCATTTACCATGACTGCAGTATGCCTGTGTGTTTAATCAATCAATATTATATGTTTGCACTGCTATAGGGACTTTAGGAACTTCCCTCTAACTTTGCAGTGTTTGCTTCGGCTGGTGGTAAACAGTCTAGAGTCAGAGGGGTGTAATGAAGACTCTGCTGTGGCTCTATGACTCAGCACCATGATAACCAGGACAATATCCACGCACAAGGTGTACTATGGACCATATGGTCTATTATGAGTGGGTGGGCTGCTCCAGTGCAAAAATTCCAAACCTCAGATATTACCCTACTGCTGGACTGATGCACTCTCCTGAGGAACTGGATGAGACGGGCAGAAACGTGTGATGACAATGTGCTTTTACTTGCAATAAGACTTTGGCTATGTCTGCGGCACACTGCCGTTTAAGCAGCTTCCTCGAATGGCAGTCCGGCCTTTCAGTCACGACCTTTAGGTGTCAGTCACATCACAGAGTCCTTCAGACTTGCTCAGACTGTACACAAAATCAATATCGCACACAGAAAACACCAAACACTAAATCTGATCGTTACATAGACGGCTTTTGGAAACGATTGTTAAGGGTCTATTAATATCCTTTGGGCAGCACACAGCACCTTATTTCTCCCTCAGACTGAAACTCCATGTCACCATGTTAGTAATACTGTCACTTAGTAAAAGATTTATTAAATAATAAAAAGTAATATTGCATGCTGTACTGTACTGTGCAGTATCACAGCCTAGGCACTGCATTCATGTAACTTGCATACCATTGTTGTTCTTAAAATTTTAGCACCTCTTTAATGAATTTTACATGCTGAAGACTAATTAATGCAGCATGAGTAAACTGAATGAACTTAGTGGCAGGAAGCCAAAGTTTTAAACGAACTCTTGCCAAGGCTCATTCAAAAATCTAATGGCAAAGAAACGTCTTAGACTTTGTCAAAGTGAAGATGTTCAGCCTCACAATTAGGCCTGACTGGAAATCCATGCAAAATGTATTATTTTCTAATTACAAAGCTATATAGTTATTAAACAGTTTGGGTATTTATTAAGTTGCCTTATCGAAAAGGTTAGTTATCTAGAAGACCACTTGGTTAAAATAGCACCTTTTACCAGCACATTCAGCAAATCTACGATCGGTTGCTGCAAAAGACTTATAACTACAGTATATAGCAGAAACAGTAATAAAGTACAGCGTGCAATGCATACAACTAAACAATTACTGTCTCCAAGACCAGGAACGAATTTTGAACCTCAATTAGTAAGCCAATATGGTTGAGAAGAAGAATGGAAATTGGGCAACTCCATCTGCTGAGGAAAACTGTGTGAAAAGCATTCTTAATGTTCAAAAATGTTATATTGTGTTTCACAAAGTTTTAAAGCACAGAATAATTTAATACACACACAGTTCCACTTGTGTAGCTCTGTCACTTGAGACTGTAAAATATTAATTACTGTCAATAATTTCCAGACAACTGGGTAAACTAGCTACAAACCTTAAGGTGAGAGTGTTTTCTCAAATAAACTACATGTACAAATGACCACTAGAACCACTACGTTGAAACCTGCAATAACTGATTTTGGTCTTAGGTGCAGCTGAAACAAGTTGTGAACACAACATTGACATCGACAACAACATTATCATTCATTTGGAATTGTGTTTGACCACCTGATGCAATTTTCATGCTCTTTAAAATTAGTTTTTGGTCTTTACCAACTCCTGAGGGAATCTTTAGCTGCTAAATGAAGCACTATGTTTGCTATCTAGTTGATAACTGTGTGTGTCCGCTGTATGGTGCTGAGCTGTACAGTGGGCTGCTGCAACGGAAAACAACACTATTAGACTGTGAAAGTGAACCAAAGCAGTAAAGTTAAACTCGCTGTATAGCCGAGGGGAGCTGCAGATTCAGGTAATAATTCTCTGTATGTTCATCACTACAAGCGACCTTTTTCATGTTGTTTTCACATTGTCATTTGATAAATTTTTATCACAACAATATAGATTTTTGCCTCTTTAAAGTAGTTTTAACAGCCTCTGCATTATTTTACCCTCAACATGTTCTGGATGTATTGAAATACGGCTCCAGTTTCACCAAAGAGGTCGTAACACTGCAAGTCTTTTGTCATGTCTAGATGTCTGAATCAGAAGCTACAGTAATAATAGCGATGTAACTCTATAGCAGAACACTGAGACCTGTTATGAGCGTGAATACCAGATCCAGCAGGCTGCCTGTGTACATGCTCAGATAAGTTTGGCTCCAGGGGACTTCAAGTCAGCAGGATAAATGACTTTGGCAAAGAGATTCATTACTTTGCATTTGTAATTGACTTTTACGGAAAATGCTATTAAACAACACACAGAAAAACATTCCCATTTTCTCCTACATATGTTTGTCAACTGAGAGCTATTAATTCTACTCTGGATGTTATTCATCTCAGTTACAGCTCAGACGTTTCTGGTTAGAAAATTTGTCTGTGCTTTGGTAGAATTTCATTAGCATTGTTTCTGCAAATATTTCCATTTGATCGATATCTTGGACCAGCCAAATTTTTTTTATTTCAACACAAATCAGTGTCTTTCTTACCTTGCCTTTATCCCTCATGGACCCTTTGCCAAGGATGGACATCTTCACTCCCGTTTCCTCTTGTAATCGTTTCATGGAATTTCCCCGTGGTCCCAGCAGCTTCCCGACAAAATTAAACTGTGACACAGGAGAAAAAAAGCAATCAGACACCTTATCAATGCTTCCCAAATATGTAAGAAGAGGACGAATTCTTGAATGAAAAAGCTGCCTTGTATATGGACAAATGTTTCTGGAGGTCCCTCTTTATGTGTTGGATGTCAAAGGAATTGGATCAATTTGGAGAAAAGGTTAACCATAAAAGATGTTTGCTGGCCATTAGTTATCTAATATCAATATACAGTAATCTCACATTGCAGTCGCCATTCATCATGTGAGAAAAAGCTGTAATGTAGCCTGTAATAAATCAATATAATTGTGCTCTGTAGGTAGCACACGGAAGGTGAATGGGACTCTCATCTGAGATCCAGCCTAACGTATGCATCCATCCATTTGCTTGAACTGTGCCCCCGCTAGTCATGTATCTTATTGGCATTTAGGGTCAGCCGTGTCATGCCGAGAAAAAAAGACAAGGGTTCAAACCAATAACATTCCTGAGACTGTTCCAGAGGTCAGTACTGAGATAAAGTCAGAAATAATGAGTTTCTTCCCAGTGGGAAATTAAGTAATACTATCCAGATGACAAACTATCAGATTCAAGCCTCGGGGCCTGACTATCATTTCCCTCTCGCTGTGCACCAGCTAGTGTTCATATTGAGAAAAGTAGCTCTGGGTTGTTGCAGGCGCAACACTGCTAAGATTAGTGGTGA
This sequence comes from Nannoperca obscura, assembly GCA_036024295.1. NCBI lineage: Eukaryota > Metazoa > Chordata > Actinopteri > Centrarchiformes > Percichthyidae > Nannoperca > Nannoperca obscura. Next base: position 61,097 of record JAVQJL010089159.1, on the reverse strand, counting down.
TTAATCCGAGAGGTGAAACTAATAACCCAACTGTAGTCAAATGGGTAGTTTCTGAAGAAAATGTGAGCAGAAGATCGATTCGAAAAAGAGATCAAAAAGAGACTTAATCTTTTCCTACTTAAAACAAACCCATAAAGGCTACTTACACAATCTCACACACTATTTGTTTTTAATTGTAACAAATGGTTCGACCTTCAAATGTTTGCTGTTGGATGAAATGATAAGAGACCACCTCCAGAGCTGAACAGGTGGTCAGCCGCCCACCACAACACACTCTGGCCAACCCTAAAATGATATTAACCTTTTCACAAAGCATCCTCTCCCACTGTGGATGAGCGGCTAATAACTTCCCTGCCAGCTGTGTGGCTGCTGCAACTCAACTCCGACAACTGCACACTCAGCTAATTTCACCAACATCATTAACATCATGAGTGCACGCTACATCTCAGGTTAGGGAGGCGCCAGGGGACGCAGAGATGAAATGAAGCCATCTTTAGAAAGAAAAAAAGCATCCCTACTGTCCTTGCCTGTCCTCTGATCTGAATGATTAAGGCACCTTTGTGGATACCTTTCTTCACAGGGATTGCTTTGACAGGACTATCCTATAGCTGGCAGGGAGCTTGAGAGCAGATGGTCGTTGCGGCTACGTCGAGAACGCGCTCGCAGGGCGGTAGAAGAAGAGTGGCCTGTTTTCATTAAGCTAATGAATGTCTGGAGTCACTCTGCTGCTCCACGGCGAGCAATTTGGGCTTCAGAAAGGGGCACGGTTCGGTGTTAAATGAGGTTTGAAATGATGCAATGTGCCCCCTGCAGTCTCAACACGACAGCTATGCAGATATTAGATAGAAGGGTGTTGTGAATGCAACAATTATGCACAAAGACATTTTAGACATTGAGCAAATATTCAATGTTAAATTGGTGCACAGATCTACTTCTTTGTATTTCACAACGTGTAACTTCTACATGAAGGACTGAGCGCTTTTGTGGTGGATAAATTCAAAGATATTATTCTCCATATTGATTCTGATACGTCCTCTTCGTACCTGTGCTGCATGTGTGCCCAACCAGGAGATGAAGGTTGAGTTGCATTGCATTAATATTAATCTGCAAACCTGCTAATGCAGCTGAGCAAAGCACTTTTAGTGACTTTGTTGTGCTTTTGAACAAGATAACAATAATGTTTTTTATTTATTTCCTCACAACTGGCTCAATGCACATGCAAAAAGTTCAATATACTGCAACTTTAGAAAACTCTTGCAAATAGACAAAACAAAAGCAAATGCAGAAAATGCAACCAAATACAAAACACATAACCAAACACAAAAATGCCCTGCAAATACATAAAATGCAAGTAAATATTGACACAATTTTTCTTTTGAAAATGTCTTCTGTTTTGTAACTCAGGTCTGTTTGGTTCTGTCCACATCATTTCTGTATTTGCAGTGTGTTTCATCATGAAAAAATGTATTTCTGAACTTGCCTGTGTTTTGTCTATTTGCATGTTTTTTTCTTAAAGGGAAGATCTATTGGCTGGAAGCTAAATTAGCTGCTACTAGCATAACAATCCCAAATCTTCTACCAAATTGTCGGCAGTCGAGTTGCATTGTGAGTAAGTGCGGCCCCAGGTTTTGATAAGAAGAAGAATGATTGGAATTAAAAATATATCTCTGGCCCTGTTGCTTTGAGTTTCATCATTTTTTAAACTCTCCATCATGAGTCCATTCATCAATTAGCTGTACTCGCTTATCCTTGAGGGTCACGGGGGGGCTGGAGCCAATCCCAGCTGACAGGTGAGGTGGGGTAAATCCTGGACAGGTCAATCACAGGGCTGACACATAGAGACACAAAACCGTTCACGCTCACATTCACACCTACAGGCAATTTAGAAGCACCAATTAACCGAACCTGCATGTCTTAGTTTGGACTGTGGGAGGAAACTAGAGCACCCGGAGGAAACCCACACAGGAGCCGGGATAACATGCAAACTCCACTCAGAAAGGTCGGCTGGTTTCAACCCAGAAACGCCTTTCTGTGAGGCGACAGTTCTAACCACTGCACCACTGCGGCACAGTGTTGTAGGAGTGCAATGTTAAATGGTGGAGTATTCTTTTAAAGTGCAGGACGTTGAGCTACTGCAGACAGGACCTGCTTTGATAGTGCTCCTGTCACACGTTAAATTTAAATCCTCCGTAATTTTATTTGGTTATGCTGGTGTGTGGTTTCATAAATCAGATAAGCTCAGTGTCAACTTCTAACTCTCTTAAACTATGTTTAAACATGAGCCCAAGTTTCATAAAACAGTCTGGTATTGCCCCCAAACTTTAATATTAAAGATGGCAGTGATCTACATTCATCTTCTTGTGGTGACAGACAGCTGTGACGAAGAGTCACAAGTCAAATTTTTTAAGATTTTGCGACGAAAGAAACAAGGCTTTTATTTTCTAGTTCTTTGTGGTTTGTTTTTGGTATACACTGCATGTGAAAACAGGTGTTATCTGTCACTGAGACGCTGCCACAAAGACATGTAAACCCGGGCAAGAAAATGTGTTTTACAACGGGAAGATTGAACCGGGAATGATCCATAACCTGTAAAACCACAGTGACTGACACACAAACAGGTGATTTTATTGAGCCCAAATGTAAATAACATTCATCTTTCCTAAGCTTGACACTGTATTAATGGCATAATGGTGGGAAATTCAGAAGCACACAGATCCTTTTAAAACCTGTAATGCACCACAACATCCCTAAGCATGAATTTGTTAATATTCATATGGGCTTTGGTGAGTAAAGTCTGACCACATGTGGCTTATTACACACAGTACTTACAGTATGTAAAACAATCTAAGCACTGGATTTATTTATTTGATGAAAGAAATGCTGTTTTCTGTTGCAGGCAGCAGTGTTTTATCCTTATTTCATACCATGTACCATGTCACTAATGTGCCCAACAAGGCCAGAGATCACAAAGTATTATCCCAACTGAGTGTCAGAGCAGCACACAAGAATATTTTCCCATACACTCAAAATAATAACACTTTGAAAATATTGTGCCCCTGATTTTTTAAAATGCTGCAACTATTAAAAGAATCCAAGTCATTAGTTGGAAAAAGCTAAATGAAAAAGCAAAGATGAAAGGTAGCATCAGGATGGTTTCATGTACCAAACTAGCATGTTTTCATGCTTCAGTATAAGGTCAGTTCCATGGAAAGCATGGAAATATTGACATTTTGTAACTTGTCAAGGTGCTGAAGCACTGCAGTTGTAATAACAAAAAAGGCTTTTCAGCTTTGAAGTTGAAAAATGTGCACGGTGGCTACCCTTTAATGCAGTGCACTGGGACCAGTCAAGATTTGCAGATGTCCTGAGGCACTGACTGCCAGGTTAGTGAGCTGTGCTATTGGGAAGTCCAGGTCCTGTCTGATACGAGGATTAAAGCCTCCGGTAGGGGTTTATGCTTTAATGACAGCCAGGGATGACTGGGCTGTGAGCGTGTTTGAGGACTGTGTCCTATCAGCTCCACAGACATTAAAGAAAGCAGATGAGTGGTTGTTTGGTGCTTGTGTGACAAGCGGACAAGATTTACTGTTTACCTGGTGAGCTTTTCAGAAAGGAATAGAAATCATTTGTTTGAAGAGAGGTTGTCTGTCAGTGTTAATGTTAATCAGTGGTATCAGATATTAAGGCATGACTTTAAAACTGCTCTCTTAGTAGTCTTTTTAGGATCGGTACACATCACATACTGCACTTTGAATGTTTTAAATATTTACAGTTGCAATGTATTTCACAGAGAGATGAGCATACTGAAACCAGCTGAAATCCAATGTATAGCAAAAGGTGACAAAATGAGCCAGATCTTCCCTTCCCGAGCCAACATCTTCATCACAACACAGCAGAATGTTAATAAAATAAAATGTAGCGATTCCCATTAATATGTAAACCCCAAACTGTCACCCCGATGACCTACACACACAGACAGAAAACAAAACAAATATCATGATTCCTGTAAATTCAAACAGGACAAACAACTTGAGCCAAGATCAATGCAGACGTGCAGCCAGCAATGCCGAAGTGACGCAACGCTGCAAAAGCTGTTTAAGACCATGAAACTGTTCCAGACGAGTTGTGTTTTGCTGTCAGAGCAGAGCAGCAGATACTTAGCTTTCCCGTTAGAGCAAAAGAAAATCAATTCATACAATCCGAGCTTATTTTCTTGCAGGTCTCTAACAAGCTATGGCCTTTAAATGACAAACAACAACTAGTTTTGTGTTTTTTTTGCATTGAATCTCTTCTACTTCTTCAGCAAGTGGAAGGCAGAACTTTACAAATCCTGCTGAAAATGCAAATAAAAGATATATATATAGTCAACATTGTTAGTATGTCTCAATTCCACTCTTTTTTTAAGTATACATTACAGTATGTACTAATTTCCATGTTACAGCGTACTGTTAATATAAATGCATTTTATATTACCATACTTTTCTATTTAGTTGTAATAGGGAGTGATACCATATGTTGACAGACATCAATCAAACAGTAACATTGATAAAGTAATACCTCACAATTAAAATCGTAAAGCTTTTTTTAACGCAACTTTAGGGCAGCAGAACAAGCTGCAGACACAACACTGACATGTTTTCACCTCTTAGGGTTGTTATGACCAATTTAGCAGACGCTGAGCAATATTAGCATGAATTTGGAGTTGTGTTTTTGCCCATGTGATGAATGCAAGTACAATATTCACTTATCTTTTTGCTGTGGTTTAGTCTCCAATACCTCCTGAGAAAAAATCCTGGCTGTTTAGCTGCTCATTGCCACCAGTTCACCAGTTAGTCACTAACTTCGTCTGCTTCCACATAGCACAGAGTGGGTTTATCAGAGCTTATCGCTGCCTGTTTCTGCTAGAGATGAGGTTGATGAGAGCGATGAGAGTTGGGTCCCGTGAAAACTCTGTTAGAATTAGTACCTCGTATGGAGCTGGAACACTGTACATGTCGGAAGATTTTTAACATGGGGAGGCATTTTATCCTTATTATATCTCATGAGCAGCATTGTGGCAGAAAAAGTGATACTATCAAACAACTGCTTAATTTTAATTCACACTCTGTGCTCCCTCTACTGTATTCAGCACTTATCGAAGCAAAACACCTTTCCACACGATATACCTTTCTTTGGGACACTGGCATCTCTGGGCCGACAAAAATGGAATTTCTCTATGGGTAGAGCATTGCTGCTGCACTATTTAAAGGTCACAATAACCCAACACTGATAAGCTCAAAAGTGTGGCACCCACAAGGACAAAATACAATTTAATGTGTTGCGGGCTGTGTAGGCATCTGCAGAATAGATAGTTAAAGCAAATACCCTATAGAAGTAGTACTTTAAAAAACTAGCTTGTTTAAATGTGACAAGAGCAGAAATGCATCCAATTTATCCCAAATAAAAGGGCAAAAATCTTTTTCGTATACACACACATGCAGAATAGTCCCAGGCTAGTACAGGACTCCGACTAGCAGACAGTAGCAGCCATTGAAAATCCATTTCATGCCCCAAGGTTATGAGATGCTAATCAAGCTGTCTCATTAAACACCGGAAGATAAATTCTAGTTAAGCGATAATGAAAATGACTATGCCGATTATCTTAATCATATTTTTTGCTGAGTAAGTAGTGATCTCAACATACTATTGCAAGACTTTCATAAGCGTGCTGTGAGTGTATCATTTGTTTACATGTCAAAGCCGGACAGGTACAGATGGACCTTCTCTTCTCCCATTTTTCGAGATCATCCCTGGCTATTTTCAAGGTTTCATCACTTTTTCAGAGGAGATTAAAGAAGAGGAAAGTGATAGTAAGGTCACTGGAGCGAGACTACAAGGCCAAATGTCTTTATCTTTGAAACGACAACAAACCTAATGTAGATTTTACAGAAAGTGGTGCACAAAACACACAAGTCGTCCCCTATGAATGATGCACACAACTACAGGGCCATCATCCCTCCAGGATGTTTCCAAATAGATTGGCGGTGAAGCAGCTGCAGCTTCACCAAGTCTTGTTTTCTTGGAATCGTCATCAATAACATGCTACCTGAACAATGAAACAGTACACAGTGTAACAGAACAAGACTTTCTGACTTGAGAAACGCACAGGTGGAACTAATAACACAAGCTTACATTAAGGTGTGTCAGTAAGCCAGGCCACTAAGCCAAGCAAACACAATACCAGAACTCTGGAACTGGCCAATGAAATGCAGCCATCATTAACGCTATTAACAAGACCTGCAGTGAAAACAGCCTGCCGTATGTGTCTGTCAGCGTCCCATAAAGAATGATTTCATCAGTGCTGGTTGTTTCACTGTTAGGTGACATTAATCTTCCACGTGTCATGCTGTCAGATCTAAAACCATGCAGAAGAATTCTCCCAAGTAATAATTTAATTACTTTGCATTTAATTACGTTGCAGCAAGATGGCAGCTGTAAGCACGAATGAGCACTGCTAGACTGCTGAAATGTGAAAGAACAGATTTATGATATTTTATACTTTGCTCTGGCACCAGTGACAGAAAGAAAGATATTATTGAATAGTAGATGTGCGCAAATAGCTGGGACACAAAGTGAGGTTCCATTGTGAAGTAAAATAAAACCAATTAGTTTGGGCCAGATGGTGTCAAAGTAAAAAGTCAACTATAATGATCAATGAAAACTGGAAAGAACTCATATCACAATGTACAAACATTTTTCATAGCAGTACGTCCAATATTAATGTTATATCTGCTCAAGCTATAAAACAAATGTAATGCAAAAGTGTTAAAAAAAACTCTCTAGTCTGTCAGGCAGCTGTTAAAAATGTATTTGCAGCTGTCATGGATATGTTAACATCCATTCCTATACATTATTATTATTAAAAAATGTTATTTGTGGGTCAAATTAGGTCAAAAATGTGTTTTGAACTTTGTGAGGTATTTGCTGTGTGGTGCATCTCACTCATCTTTCCAAGCTCTGCGTTAAAATACAATTCTAATCTTCTTTGCGGGGCCTGCACTTGATCAAAGAGTTCCTTTATGTGGCTAATTACCATTAACTCAAAGTGCAGTGTTACCAAGATGTTTAAGATAGTGGCACTGCAGTCTTGTGAGGTGCTGACTGTGCAATTAGGTCACAGAAGCTGTTGTCGGACAACTGCTCCGTCCCCCTGGACTGCACTGCTTTTCTTACTTTGCAGAGCTGGCACTATTATGTTCATTACACAGAACCAGGGCTTTGAGCCTGTGTGTTGTTTCTGTGACTTTATAAGATAGTGTTTCACAATCCTTTTTTTTTTCTCTTTTAAATCTAGCTCAGTGGTTCTCAGGTTCTTTTTCACTTCAAGCTTCACTGGTTTTCATATCAGGAGCTGACTCACACTGGGAAACCTGGTGCATGCAATTAACCAGCAGGTAGGATAGAAACCAGCAATCATTTTATTTTACTCCCAATTTCTAGTCTCCAAGAAGAAAATGGGTGTTTACATAGAATCAGTATGCTTGACGTTACAGAGATAAGATAAGAGCTGCCTACAGTACAGGTACTGTATGTTTATATACTACATCATATCTCGCCTAACTTAAGAGTATGAACTAAACTGAAAGAGCCATTTCTACAAATGTGTATCCCTAGCTGTACATACAGTATGTGGGCTGTAAGTAGCTTTGAATGAAAAATGGTGTAACACTTGGTGTAAAACGTACTTAATGAGGCAGAAACACAAGAACAGAAAGATATCCCTGAGTCATTGTGGGTTTTCTGCTCCCAAGAAATTGGCTCAATTGGAATTTTTTTTTTATAGATTTGAAATCAATTCTATAGAGTGAGGAGTTCCTGAACACAGCTTAATTACTTTCTCAACAGTGATCCTGAGCAGGAAACAGCAAATTGATTTCTATGAGTGTCCTGAGGGGCTCACTGGACTAAAGTACACCGCCTGTGCCCTGAGGCGCAGTAAAATGTTCCTCTGCCCTCCTGACATCCACTTTTCTCTAGTCCTTCTCTAATAAGACAAAGCCAGCAAACTACATTTATAACATCCCACCTCTGTTAAGTGTTACAGTGCTGTTTCGAAAGACTTGCAGCAGCTGTACAGTATGGTCCTATGAAATAGCTGTGAGATCACGAAACAAGATGTTGGGGCAAAACTTAAAATAGGAAAGAACTTGACAGATTGTACAGGACAAAGACTGAAAAATTGTGAAAAATGTCCTTGTTTTGTCGAGGGTGTCTTCTCTATGACTCCCTCTTTGGGCACTCGCAGCGACAGCAAGAGAAAAGATGAGCAAAAAGGATTCATTTCAAACGGGTACTTGGAGACAATAAGTGTCAGAGAGTTTGGAAGCAACGGATGACCATGTATGTTTGATATTTTAAGAGAAGAGAGTGCCGACAATGGTAGAAATATTGTTCCAAACTGACAGCGAGGAACAGACTAGTGTGATGCCATGCAGGTTTTATATGGTGGGAGGCTCTGGCTATAGGTCACACTAATAACCTATGATAAGATTTGGTGGATAGAAGTTTTAAAGAGTTTGCACCCCTCAAAACAAGATTCTGCAGCAAAATAATTTAAAGGAAGAGAAATGAGTAAGATTATATATATATATTTTTTTGTCTTACAGAAAATGTAGCATAGATGAAACACTACACCTAGGGACGCAAAGTAATAACACAGGAGTGGCATCTTTGTTTTATGGGACTGTATTCTTAGTCTTTAGCTCTTCATGGACACCAGGTATCCTATATCATCATATATCCTTATTTTCATTAGAGTGTTATTAAAAAAGCCGTGAGAGATGGCGAGTATCAGTTAATTATTCTGACAAATCAGTGCCATCATATATCTCAAAATAAATAACATACACCTTCAGATGAGATTTTTAAGGGTTTGTTTAAAAAATGTTAACAAAACGAATGTGCATTTGGTTACACTATAATTTGCCTTCTTGATAAATCATTTAAAACATGTAACGTGCATGTAATGTATCAAAGTGAAAGCTGGACACAGAGAAATATATATGTTTTTTATGATTCAGACAGTAAAGCATCGAAAGAAATGGCTCCCTGTATAGACGCCACATAGATACAGATGTATATGCTAGAGATCTGGCAGTGACATTGATCTTTATCTACCTACGTTACAAAACATAATGCAGTATATGCTATACTTACAGAGACTTACAGAGCGGAACAAATAATCAATATACTATAGTGAAATATGTTCTGTTGCAATCTGTGTTGCTACACTGATGCCATTATTCTCGGCTGCCTCTTGCATGAACGTGTGAATGCAAAGTCAGTGGAGCAGGTTTCCTTGATTACAGTGGAAGTAAACCCTGTTGGTTCCCCACAAGTTGCTGTTTGTTGTTGCTCAGCTGCCTGATGAAGCAGCCTCATTAGGCTACATTTCAAACTTTGTCAGTACTGACATTGTATAACTCAGAATAAGGCGTATTGTGTCACACAGTGATTTATGGTCATTGTTCTTCACTGTACCCTTGAGTGCTTTAGTGCCCTAAAAACTTTTTTTTTTGATGACTACATCAAAATAAACAGACACTGCCTGATGACTTTCTATTAGCCTGTTTGAGGCTCAGTGGGATTTTCAGTGCCAGAAAAAATGTTTTACTCTTCTGGTCACTTGAAAATACTGGAAAACCTTCCACAGAAAATCAAAATATAGGAAGAGGTGCACCGCTTGGTTGTTGTGTCTCTTACCTTTGGATACTGTTGGATTGGAATGAGAACTCTTTCGGACAGCTTGATATTTTTATTGCTGATGATATCTAGATATTTCTTCATGTCACCATCTTTTTTCAATTCGTCACCGTCATACTTTTCAATCTCTGCAGAAAAACAAAGTAAAAAAAACAGATAAGAAGATAATTAGTTTGCTATATAACTGAGAAAGCATCTGTCAAAATCTTCAAGTCTGTTTCGGAGCAAACTGCAGCATTACAAATAAATACTGTAGTGTCAGGCTGTGGACACATGAGGCAAACTTTAACTATACATTGCATCACACAGTGAATATTTTTTTCAGATTATTTTATGTCTCATGTTGCAAACTTACTGATTTAAAATTATCCCGCTGACTCCTGATACGTCCTTTTACATCGAGATCTGTAATCTCATGATCCAGTAATTCCAATCAAAATAACAACAGAGGCAAACAGTCACACTCGGCTCACTGTGCCTCACTTCACCCGCAAGCTGAGCTCTCGTGGGTTGTCAGCAGTCTCTGATCCCCACACAGCACAGGATTTAGGGAGATGGCGGATTAAACATGTAAAACGTTTGATATTATCGGGTAAAAGTCAAATTGGTTCGGTCAAGATAAGATCCGTGAACTATCGTATTAAAATCATATTTGGAGATCATTGGTTCCAATCAAAGTGCAGTATTTCTCCTTATAAATTTGCAAGATGGGCAAATCTTGTGCAAATTGGCCCAACAGTCCTCTCGTGTGTCCCCAGTCTTATCGTGAGAAGATGAGAGATGAGAGGTGGGTATTAAGTCCAGTTAAGCTTGACACGAACGCCACATTCCCTGAACACTCTGAACAGTGATATTTCTTGATTGATGCATTATATAGCACTTGACCTGAAACACTCACACCATACATTAAGTGCTCTAGAAATGAAGCTATCTTTTCGTTGTTCACCTAGCAGGGATCCTCCTCTGTCACTAATTAATGCTTAGTGGAATTACAACTATCAGTCTGCAACACACTTGCTGGACAATAAAAGATGTTATTGAACAAGAGTGAGAAAGAGGCGCTGAAATCTCCTGAGCTTCTGTACTGAAACTCAAGAGTTCATTTAGACTGGAGCACTTCACCCTTATCTAAGCTGTCAACACTCAGTGGACAAAGCTGTGAGGCTGAAAACAGATCTGGCCAATTGCACGTTCAATTACGGAGCAGAAGTTTCGGCAAATAAATGGCTGAAATGTTTTATCTCTGCTTTATTCTTTGAATGAATGCATTTCTCTCATTTTGCAAATGTTTATTAAGAAAGGAGATTGACTACTGGCAGAAATATGTCCTCATAAGTGGCTGAATCCATGTTATAAACGTCTCAGAATTTGACATGTTATCAGTTTGTGTGGAAATTGTATTGCTCCGTTGAAAAAGTGTTCCAGTTTATGTACCTTCTGGACATCCATTACTCCAGCTTAATGATCCCTCTGTGGCATGACAGGCAGTTCCAGTATTCACTCATTACTCTGTCTAATAGCCAGTGGTTTTAGTTTTACACCATGAATTAGGGTCATTTGTTTGATATTGCTTTTGTCTGTGAAATCACAGACCAAACTCCAACAGCTAGAAATACACCAATTTCTTCCAGCGTGACACAATCTTTCTGATTGTGCCTGATTGTCCAAGGAAGATCATTTAAAATGGAACATGCTGTCTTCACTTTTTTGCAGTTTATCTCTGAGATGACTCTCACTAAAGCTCTAAAAATGAGAGATCATCAAAATGGGAGAGCACGAGGTTTTAAAGTATGTAGTCAGTGCCAGATGGAAGTAACTAACAGAAATATTTACTGAAGAAAGAGTTTTGCTCATTACTTTCCTGAAGCCATTAAAATAAGACACTATAATTTAATCAAATCATTTAGACCTATGTCAAAAGCATACGCAAGTGTATTTTCACGTCCCACAATGAGGTTGTCATGGAAAAGACTGTATCAGGTAAACCTCTGTGAACTGGTAATGTTCACTCACACCACCATTGCCTGCCACTGGGTACAGACTGTGCCTGAAACCCCCGAAATCACAGGTAAACAGATTAAAAGACCCCTCCAACCCTTTATTCCCATCAATGCGGCTGATTCACACCTCCTTATGTGACATTTACAAGTACACACGACAGGTGTCCCAGGATAGCAGGAGCTTCCAAAATGTGCCTTTTTAAAAATAGCAATTGTGTGGCTTGCCTGAGGAGATAAATCAAACGCAACTTGTGGTGTGCAAACACATGCATATTTTGAAATAGCTCTGCTTTATATACAGTAGACAGAATACTGTAAAATGAGCAGCTGATAATATAAATACAATACATAAGGAGGAGAACGCTAGAGGTAGGTCAAAGTTGGTCAGTGGGTCCTCCACCTTTGGTCCAGATGTAAATATCTGAACAACTCTTGGATGTATTTCCATTCCGCAGACATTCATGGTCCCCAGAGGATAAATTGTAAAAACATTGGTAATCCCTTAAAATTTCCTCTATGACCATTATCAAACAACAAAATAAATTTTTCCGATACTTCATGATTAAATACCTGCAAAACTACGGACAGGCCTCCTACTTTAGCATGTTAACATTTGTTAGCATGCTAAAGTTAGCTAACACAATGGGCAAACATTACCTGCCAAACATTAGCAGTTTCGCATTGTAAGGGTGAGCATGTTAGCATGGTGACATTAGCATTTAGCCTCATAGAGCTGCTAACTGGGCTGCAAACGAGACTCTTCTCCCAAGAAGAACGACATCAGCAATCTTTTCAGCAAAGCCTTCTAGTGGCTGTACAGGAAATATGAGCAAAGGCAGAAGTAGTGTGATGTTGTTATGTAGCTACATAGTCCACATACAGAAGAGGTTTGTGTGGATGGATGGGTCAACAAAACATTGGATTGCAATACAGGAGAATGCTGTTTGCTGTTCCTGTTTCCTAAAGACAGTTAGTGTGGTTATTATTGTAACCATGACCTTAACTAAGTAGTTATTTTAACCCAAACCCTCGATGTCTCCTTGTTTTGGGGCCTAAATCTAACCAAACCTTAACTTTAGCATTGTCACATCATAAAACTGATTTATTTTTCAACAGTGATTTGTAACATTTTTGGAATGCACGGACTAATGATGTTGTCCTGCTGATGTTGTCCTGCTGATGGGAGTGTCAGATCAGAAAACGCTTGTGTGTGTCGTTCTAGAGGGCATGGATAAACAATGTATTTTGTTGTTTACTGTTGAGGACTTGTTGCTGTAGACTCTGTAGTCCTAATAAAGTTTTGTTTATTTGAGTACATTTTCATGTGTATTTGTTACAGTCATGCCATCAAATAAAAATAATATGCATTTAAAAGTGCTTTACGTGCTCATTGTAAAGTCCCAGTTCCAGACTTCATCAAGCATCTATTTCTTGATATCCTCAAAGATTAGTTCTGGACTTCTGCATGTGGGAGAGAATTTATGTTTTCATTGTGAGGTGTTTCACTTTCAAATGGGTACGATGTTTGTATCATTTGAATAAAGTAATGATGTTTTCATAGCCTGTGAAGATGATTATACTCAGTGCATAACAGTGCATAATGGGAAACACCTTTATTCTGGTCTGCAGCCTGCCAGTGAACTCAGCAGAAGATTGTGTGAAAGACAGAGAGAGAATGAGAGGCGGGGAAATTGAGAGAAAAAGAAGAAAATGAGCTTACAACATATAAATCTTGAGAAACGTTCACACTAGAATCATCATTGTTGAATATGTGGCAGGGAGCGACGGAAGCCTAAAGATCAGAGAAGCGAGAATGTGCTTTGAAGGTCACTGGTTTCAGTCCTCATACAGGATGAAGAAAATCACATTGGGGGAACTGAATGAGTAAAACACTCCTAGCGACTATTCTGGTGCTCTTGATCCCCTCTGTTGCGCTGCCCCAACTGCTTCAGCGGAGCAGATCAGCGGCCAAGAGTGAAAAAAAAATGGTTTAACTGGGCAGCTACTAGATAAATGTGTGCAACTGTACGAGTTAGGAGACCAGGTTCTGCAGAAAAAAAGAAAATATGCTCAGTCAGCCTGCCATGGGTTAAGGTTATATACATCTGCTGGGGTCAGTATTCACCAACACAGAGCACCAACACTGACTGAGGAACAGTTTGAAGTTCATTCATCCTGGACACCATTAAAGTGTCAATAAATATTCACCATACCAGATCATTTTGAATCAATATTAACAGATTAAAAAAAAGAGGGTTCCCTTCCTCCAGCAACTAATGGCCCTCAGTAACCAGCTGCACCACCGGAAAACATCTAGGTACAAAACAGATTTTTCTTGCTGAGCAAAAAAACTATTTTGCCATTGATATATGTCATGAATACACTTATTGTGATGGGATGTGTGACACTGAATGTGATTTTTTTCACAACCTGCACAGACTATAGTTAGAAAATATCCCAAACATATATAATATTTGAGCTACTATCAGTATAAAGTACCATGTAAAGAGTTCAATACCATAAGAAGAAAGGAATGGGAGCTGCGTCATTTGTTGGAAATAATAATAAATGTTTACTGCTTGGCTGTTTATCCTCCCATTGTAGCTTTATTGGATTTCAGTTGTTGTTTGCCATACAGTCCATGCTACTAAAGCATGCAGTTTGTTCTACTGCTCAATAGGAGCCATTTGTAAAATGTTTATGCATTTAACTCTAAGATGATGTTGGTGAGATCAAATTATCTCTTACTGCACTGCTGGGGGATTAATGTTTTTTACCTGATGGGCCAACAGAGAAACGTGGATCCAGAGTAAACTCACACACTAAAATACAGGCATGCAGTGACGAAACAATTCATTATAATGAATCCAATCAAAATTAATTTCTTCTAACATAGGTTTGATTAATCCACACAGTGTTGCACTGTCATGCCACAGAGGGATCTGATGAGATAAAACAGAGCATGAAGATGAACCTCATCACACCCAACAGAGTAAACTCAGGATGTCCTGGAATCTGACGTGTGCTCTGTGTAGACAAATAGTGCACACAGTAAGCATCCTGCCCACTTTTTATACTCTGCTCACCTTTTGTTTTGCAAAGCTGGCTGAAAGACTGAACCTTGAATAACCTGCAAAGTGATGGACGAGCAATAAAGAAAAACTGCTCATAGTAGATTGCTAGAAAAACATATCCAGACACCCAACTATCCCTAAAAAAACTGTGACTTTTAGAGAAGTTTAGAGAGTCACTATATTGTTGTTTGATATTAAAATACTCACCACTGTGTAAACCCCATTTACACAGTGGTGAACCAGTCAATACTGAACTGGGTGATTATTACTTCATGTGCTTTACTGCACCGTAGGCAGTTACACCAACTCTAGTAAGAGGCCAAAAAACAAAGGCTTTGTTGAGTGCTGCCATTAGCCTGTAGACAACTTAATTATTCACAGATTTCTTCTACCTACCAAATGGCATATCTACAATAATGACTTCACAATGGGAGCAAAAATGAATCAATCTAATTACTCACAAAATAACTGATTGCTTGTTCACATCAAACACAGAAAGAGGTAGTAATAGCACTCCGCTTAGCAGAGTGGACCTGGTGGGGGAAATGGACTACGAGACATGCAATTAGCTTTGGCCTTTTTTCACTCTGGGTTGATGAATGTAAATGCATGGACGTTGGAAATATGCGCCACTGTTTGGCCACACGCTGTTTATGTGTTTTTAACTGAACTGCTCTGAGGCAAATTGCATTCAACTGTTGACACAGTGATAAAGTATTAAATCTTCAATCTAATTATAATGCCATCTTCAACTTCTCTGCTGAATGTGCGATGGAAAGTGAAGTGAAAAAGTAATTACTATTCAAACAAATTACACATTAAAAAAGCAAGCAAATTATACACATTGGAATCATCATCTATTTAACTACTTACAATTCAGACAGGATGGAAAACATTCTCCAACTTTGGTAGACAGTATGGTCCATGGTCTGTTATAACAAATATACATAATTGTCTTTTATATACAGTGTGACGTTATTATACATATTAAATGAGTGACTTTGTGTGACTTATACATAATATACTACAGTAATACACCTAATACCTAAAACCTTAATGTATAGGATTGGATACATGACATGGTACAGTTGCATTGAATGCAGTGTGTGATTTGTATTATATATTCAGAATTTTGGCTGTTATACACATATTTTAATATCACTGCCTATAGGTGTATATAGTATATTTGCACAAACGTGCTGTGTGTACTTGTGTTGGTGTAGAGTGCATGTTCTATATCTTTGTATACATTTGACATGTGTTTGCCTTGACTTCTGGTCCGCTTTTTGGCCTATGGACATAAAACAGTACTACAGCTACTACTGCTTTCTGTGATTTGACAAACTGAAGTTTTATTTATTTATTCTAAAAATCATCTTACATTTGAATGCATTTGGTAGGCATTGTGGAGGAATAGGTAGAAGTTTCTTATATCTATCTATAAAAATAAATAAAAAGAAAGACAGCATGGGACTTGTTAGTGGTCAATATTCAGCAGAACTTCATGAATGAGATACACCTGCAACCATGTCTTTAAATTGTTTGTTAAGTGTCTTGATGTTGACTGATTGATCATTCATTCATTTGTTTGGTCGATATGTATATCTCTTTTTTTTTCAGTCCTAATTGCGTTCACTTGGCGTTCTGCTCCCTGTAGCACATCATTTTGTCGTCTGATGGGAAAATCTGTGAAGATGTAATTACTGGTATGTTGAATGAAACAGCACATGAGCCTCCCTACATCAGCATGTATTGGTTTAGTGATTTAAAAAACCCTGTAAAAATATGTCCAAACAACAAACCAAACTACAAATCACATACTAGCATACTGTGTGAAGTTGTGATGTAGTAATATACCTTATTCCAATGGCTGGGAGTCACTTCAGATCTGTTTCTTACAAGTGAATTGAAACTGAAACATTCCATTGTAACCACAGTATGTGAGAAGACTAATATGAGAAGTAATTTAGCTTCTTCCCTTAACACCTGATGCCACAGTTACGCCTGTATTTCCCCCTGATCTTGCTTTTTTTTACTTTAAAAAAAATCTAATTTCTCTCTTATTTCTTTATTTAGAAAGTCCCTGTTATATGTGAACATTCAAGGGGCACAGGAACATAATCTGATATCTATTATCTATTGTCTGAGTGCTGCGGCTTTGGCTCATCCACTCATTTCTGTTGCTTGAAATGATCACGACCTTGGAATTTAATCTTATTCGACCCATGCACTCATTGTAAGTCACTCTTGATAAGAGTGTCGGCTAAATGCTGAAAATGTAATGCAATGTCTCACTTTCCTGAAATGCAATTGTCCTTTGATAGGTCATACCACATGGGGTGGTGTTTATCTGTCGCTATGAGCTGGGTCACTGCTGGATACTGAGCAGGCCATATTGGATACACTGAAAATGTGAGCAACAATTTATAAACACGAGAAAGAGAGAGGGAGAGAGAGATTAAATGAAAATCGATTCATAGAGAGAGAACTCCACTCTGTAGTGAAGCATCATCCAAATCAATTGTAAGAATGTAAGACAACTTGTATGTGTATGTATGTGTGTATGAGTATAGACTAAGATTTATAACTCCTCAATGGTCATTGAAGCTTGCCATCTCAATTTCTAATTATTGCTCTTCATTATTGGTTGACCAAAACCAAGGCTAAAACCGTTGCAGTGCACTGCACAGGTCATGCATTGTTTGATAAATTTTAATTAAAGTTAAAGGGTCATTGCCCAAAATGTGGTGGGTGCTTGTTTTTTTTTTTAAAAGACCCTTGATTGAGCATTTTCATCAGCCTAGAGTGTGTGCGCTTACATAGAAAGTGACCAATACCGTAATTAACTGCGGGTTACTTTATCTCTTTCTAAGAATATTTCCTCCTTTGTGCAAACATGATAACCACAAGAAATTGCATCTCGGTGCTCAACTGCTCACACTATTATAAGAATGGCTAAATGCAAGGAGAAATAAACTCATATGTGGATTCAAGTGTGTTCTGAGCTGAGACAATGTGGTGTTTCACATCAAAAGAAGACTGCACAGGCAGTTTAAGCTGGGATCCAAATATCACACTCAGAAATTCCTAAAGCGAAAAACAGTGTAGTAAGCTTTACTAATGCATGGATTTTCTTGTTCTGTAGCTCTCTTTGTGTACTTGAGTCATGGAGTTGGTCCTCCTCCATATCTATACTCATCTTTTATCCAGAGAAGCCTACATCACTCCAATCTCATGCAGATTTGTTTGTATTGACACTGTGCCCAGCAGCATTTGAGATACTATATATGCTGTCAAGTTATTTAGCGACAATGTAAACTAGATCTAGATAGAGAAATGTCGCCTTTACCCTAAAAAAGGAAACATAGGCAAACACTTGGTTTGGTTTTTCTCACCAACCATTGTTCTTCTCCTCGTCCACCAATTGTGTCACTTCTGCCTCCCTCTCTGCTTCTCTTTTCACCTTATTAGGAATCCCATTGGTTTTCATGGCAAGACCGGGCTACGTGGCATGTAGGCGAGTCTTGCAAAGAAAACCACTGGGCTCTATAGAGGGCTTCCTTTGCTTGACTCTAACTCCAAGTCAAACTGAAGTGTAACACACACTAAAGCACTGACTTTTACCTGTCAATCTGTGCAATCACTGCACATAGTTCATTGTACATGAAAATAAACTGACTTTGTGTCCAAGAAGGAACAGTTTTTAGGTGAAATTGAGCAGACTGGTAGACAGCTAATATATAAAGTTGTATACATGTTGTATTTATTGTCTAATATAAAAAGGTAATGCATTATCTTCCGTTTCATTATTTATTTCACTATCAAAGAAAACAAGAAGCTCACGCTGTACCGTGGAGGAGACTTATTCCTACCCACCCCCTTTGTCCCAAATAGCTTTAAATCTGCTCAAAGAAAGACAAATGATTTTAGAGGCAACATAATTTAAACACATACGTAATTCATTTCATAAATATGGAGCTGTTAACTGAGACCAAGGTAAATCCACGTTATGCTGTTTATTGTGCGAGAGGTAAATAATGCAGGATTACATGCTTTGCGATTCAGTGATAAATAGCTGTGAATCTGTAACGCAGTTTATCCTGCTGTCCACTGATATGCATGATTCTGATTTATCCCTGAGCATAGACTGACAAAACTGATAACAACTGCGTGAAAATGGTTAAAATTATGAGCATTGTTTCACATGCTGCCCACCGCTGATTATGTTGAACATTGTCAGAGTTGACGTTTACGACGCTGTCTGAACTGACAATTTATTTTACTGATTGTCCACTGTTTTGTTTTGTGTTGACCTTGCAAACCGGATTCTTTTTCGGGAAATATTATGGGGAACTGCAACTGAAGTGCAAGTGTATCTGTTAATAATTCACAAAAACTGCTTTAACCGAGTTAAACAAACCGGTCAGAAAGAAAAAAGGTCAGTGTGTGAATAAATACATAACACCATTTCCACATGCTAATTGCTGTTCACTGTGGCGCATATGATAAAGACAACATTTTTTGTTTGTATCCTGGCTATGTGAGTCAGCCGTGAGTAAATTTGGCAAAATGTACTGTGTGACAGATGATCCCATCTGCATCACAGTTAGCAACAAGAGCGGGACTGTCAGGTGTCTCATCAACACATTTCAATAGGAAAGCTCAAGGGGCAGAAGCACCAGAGCATAAACACTGTGTCCAATCAGAGCATATTAATCTAACATACAGTTTGACGTTACATCTTTTAACAAACATGTCAAAAACTGTTAGGAATAACGGTTAAGGCTAGAAGTTGGCGTTTTATTTGGGCACAAAGTAAGAAACAATGAATGACTACAATTAATGTGGTCAGATATTTACAGTAGTTGTCATTTAATATTACTTTAAGACTCTTTCATTTGAAAATGACAGATTCATATTAATTACAGTAAATGTTTATATTAAGTACTGGGTGTTTCACTTAACTGAGATTTTGCTGAAGGCTTACAGTCAGCATATGAAAGCATTCTGTTTCATTTGGACATGATATATGTTTTCATACAAGAGACAGTACAGTACAGTACAGTAGTAAGTGTTTTGCTTGCTAACCCGTTTGCTTTCTCTTGCTGTTTGTAATGTAAGTAGTTGCAAATTAAAAGTAAGTAGTAGTTGCACATTTGGATATATGACACTAGTATAAAAGTATATTCATTCATTTATTTACCACAAAAGCACATCACTTGAAGCGTTATTAGAGCTGTTTGGGTGATAACACTTCCACCTACCAGGTGTAGTTAAGACCATAAGAGAGCACATAGTCCAGATTTGCACTGGAGAAATGCACACAGACAGAATGATCTGAGCTGAGTTCTTGTGTTTGCTTTACGGTGATACATTTCCTATCAAGTGACACATTCTCAGCATCCGAATGAGACCAAGGCAACCTGCAGTAGGAAGAAGTTCTTTATATGCTGCAGGCTCAACTCGGTGATACTGCCCTGTTAGACACACGGGTAACATTAAGTCAGAGGAAAGACCGTATAACATCTGTTTGAACTGCATTAAGTCCCTTGTGTGACCTTGATGACAGTTAGTAAGTAGTGGTGTAAAGAGAAGGTGATCCTCATGCTGCACTACATTAACATAAATTGTCTATTAAACAGTTTTCTTATATTGACATGACATTAAGGTCAGTGTGCTTAATTTCTAATCAACAACTCGAGATGGATGTGGAAGTTCGCAGAAAAGTAAGTCCTTTCTGACAACATTTTACTTGTTTTGTTCTGATAAAGACATTGTAATAATAATTTGATAAGGAAAAATCCTGATCTCACTCTACGCTGAATAGACAACAACTGGCGGTACACTGTACATATCCGGGAATTAACAGCACAGTCTAAACCCAGCCAATCATACAATTTAGCTAATTAGTCCTGTTCATCCTGGAGAACTGCTCTGAGAACATTTTCAGTTTTATATTCTGGGTGTTGTGGGCCAGTGCTTGACCTTGGAGGGCAGTGTTGTGTTAGAATAAGAGGTGATGGCTCTGACTTTACATACACTTTTTGTGCTCGCTGCATTTCTTCACTTGATGGTGGATCGCCTCAGAAAAGTTCAGCACTGGAGCCAAACAGCAGCAATGAGAGTCAAGGGCGGTGTGTTGAAATAAGCTCACATTCACATGTATACTTCCCCCCAAAATGCAATGCAATGGTGTTTTCAGTTGCAGAGAAAATGGTGCCACTGATGAACAAGTCTACAAAGCTCAGAGTAGATTAGAGTAGGAAAAAACTGATTTACCTTCTGCAAGCAGGCGCACCGCGTGCACAAAGGAGGGGTCCAGGCTGTTTTTCTCGGCCACCAGTTCAGGTAAGTGCTTATCTGGATGCATTATTATCACAGCGGACCTCTTCGCCGGCCGTGCAGGTGAGACGACAGGGTTGCTGCGCGTCGGAATGCAACTGTAAACCTTCCCCGCTCCTGCTTTTTTTTTTTTTTTTTTTGTAGCTTCGGTCTGCCCGTCTTCAGTCTACGAGAACTCCAATTAAAAAAAAAAGCCCTCCAAAAATCTAGTCGTCCCGAGTCTCCGAGATGCTTGACTGGAGGCTGAGTTGTGATTCAGAGGTGTGAGCCCATCTCTGCCACCGCTGCTTGCTGCCTCTCCTCGGCACCCCGCCAGACTGTCAGACTCACCAGGTCTGCAGACCGCGCGCCGCTCCCCGCCCCTCAGAGACATTATTGGCCATATTCTGGAAAACAAAGACGCTTCTGTCCCCGCCGAGAGCATACCAATTGGACGATGTGCTCGGAGGCAATGGATAGTAAAAGTTGAGTTTGCACTGGCTGACATTGTTTGTCTGATTCCAAAATGGCAGATCCAGTTGGTTTGTTGAAAGTTTTACGCAGTTTATGTTGTAATATGATCCCTTATGGAAAAGATTTAAGGAATTATTATGTACATTTGAGAATACTGTACAATAACACTATAAATGTTGAGTGGCTGCAATCGGTTAAACAGATGTAGGTATGCTGACACCATCATTGGTCGCTGTAAACTCGTTATATAGTACCAGCCACACTGTAAGTCCCTAGAAGAGCATATTAAAAAGACATTATCCTTCAGCTATAAGTCAGGAGTATGTTTTAAAAGGCTATCAGTGGAGCTTGAATTATGACTGACTTTGATATCGTAAAGTTTAATTATAGCTCAGTTATGTCATACTAGTGAGAGATAGTTGGCCTAGCCTACCTTATCTCAGAGAAAAAAATGTCATCCAATTAGTTTCTCTATTCAGCCGAGCTAAACCGTGATGCACAGTGGCCTGAGGTTTTTTTTGTTTGTTTCCAAAGATCAGTGGAGCAGCTTGTACCTGTGGCGAAGGTATTGCATGGCCACTAGCAGTGTAGCCTGAGCCTGAGGGACAAAAACACAGTTATGGTTCCTGGATCGCTGTCCATGCTGCAGAACAGTGTATGACTGAGATTTCTCTGGATCTCTGGTCCTTTTTGAAGCTATTATGTGTATTCGAAGTATTATAAATGAAAGCATACCATGAGAATAATCTTTTATTTCTTTAATTTGGCTCCCTACTGGTGAGTTATACTGTGCCCCCTCTCCAAATAATTTATTACCTCTTCTGTCTTGTAGGCCATTAGAGGAAAACAAGACATGATCTACCAACATCTTAAACAAACCAAAAAGAAATGCAACTGTATTATAATGGAGTAAACCACTGTTTCACATCTTACTAAAAACTCTAATTTCTTGTTTTCCTGTTTGCTGTGGATTTAACTTTAGCTAATGTATACATATCTGAGTATCACTCATTCGTTTCCTTACCGCCAGTGTTAAATCATTCAACAAAAATGTAGTCACACACAAAAAAGTATTTTCGTTCAAATGTTGCATATTAGCTTTTTTTTCAGTACAGCACATATGTAGAGTAGAAACATTTTAACCACTTAGATTTTCACCTCCTGTCCTATTGTGGCTAAAGGAGATCAAGTCAAGAAGAACATTTTCTGCTTGTAAAGGCAGTTAGATGATGCTGCCTGAAAGAAGTTTTAATGTCAAGTGAATATTTCATATTTCATAGGTCCTTATGAAATGATGTCAGTAGTGTCAATATAAGCATACATGTTTACATCTCATAAAATTCCCCTCTTGTTCCCTTGCTTTGATATTGACTTGAATCGCAAAGTCATCCACAACACAGCATGCAGGCTGCTTTACTTACTCACAAATTAGTTTGGAGCAGAAGAGGCTGGTGAATGACACATTCTAGCTCCACTTGACCTTTAGAGTTGAATCTGACTGCACTGATCAGAATCATAAAGACTGCGGGGGGGACTACAGACACTGGTGTCGGGTGAATGAGAATTAATCTGGATGTTTTTAATGTTATTATATTATATGCACCGACTTGGTTGAATGACTTATTGTTAAAATCTTGTCATTTTAGAGCAATGAGACAGTGGTCTGTAAAATCTAATATTGTTCTTTCAAAAGGGCACATTAAAGACTGAATATATGAATATAGAAAAAAATAATAATTTCAAAGTTTGTTGTGGATGCACAAAGAACTTTATTTATTCAATATCTAATTGTAGCTACCGGGTTGTGCATGTTGTCATTACTCAAAATGTTTTTGTTATCTGTGGTTTAAGAGACCAGAATACTCACGTGGCTTTGCTTAATGCACTATTTTATTAACCTTTGTATAAATATCTCGAAAGCAATAATTCATCATATTGGATATTATAACCCTTGCTAATTGCTATTTCTGTTCCTTTCTGAAATGCCAAGCAGGCCCAGAAGGACCCAATATTGATTAAAACTTCACACTTGCATGTCCTCAACATTTCTTTTTATTGATATTAACAATTCATCTCTCTCTGAAATTAGAAACAACTTTTCTTTTTTTCAGCTTCATAGCCTAAATCAAGTGAATTCTAGGCCTATGTCAGCCACTGCAGTCTTTGTATTTATTGCTTTATGAACTTTCACTAATTAAAGTGAATCAAATAATGATTCATGACAATGATGATGATAATCCTGTCAGTGTTATAGTAGCTATTAATAGTAATGGTGCCTATGACTGGTATTGTGTTTTAATATTGTAATCCTATAGTATAGTTGTAAATTTAGACTACACTCACAATATGTTCCTTCACTGAGACAATAAAGGACAAAGAAAAGCAGATATGGAGGGGTGAAATAACTTTTATCAGTCTGCTGCATGACACTTTGCCACTGTATAGTCACTGACAGTCTGTTCTAACTTTGACACGCTCAACTTTTCAACTTGGATTTGATGCATTCTTACAGCTCTCTAGTGGTCAAAGTGCAACGTTACACATTCCACTGCTTCATCCATGTGATGCAGATAAGCATTCAAGGGATTTATTACTTTTTTGAATATTTTATAAAATAGTGGTGTTGCAGGTTATCCAATAATATGTTCTTTCATTTATAGAGGATCTAAAATGTACCCCAACTCTGACCACCTTTAAAAGCAGGCTTTAAAACCCTGTTATAAGGTGCTGCCTTGTACTGTTGTGTTGTATCTGTTTTAATTTCTTTTTTTCCATCTCATCAGGATTGCCTCAAAATGTTATAATGTGTTCAAACTCTTTTATTTCCCTTTAAAGATTAAATGTCTGTAAAGCACAACTTATTTTTTTCAGCTTTATTTACAGTGTGAGTTTTTAATTTGCAATATTTGCTTGCCTGCTGCCTCTCTCTGCATGGAGTTCTCTCTCTTTTTGTGTGTTCTAAGCTTTGTAACTTTATGTGTCACTAAAAACAGCTGCCCTTATCATGCTTGTGAATGGTGATTACCAAGTTTGCTTTGTTAAACTTGAATGTATTACTTAAGTCAAGCCCCAGACACAGATCAATCCTTGCAATCAACAAACGTTGGCGTTGGGGCACAAACTATCCAATCCTTCTGAAATGTGTATCCAACAGAATATATACATTTACTGATTTATTTTCATATAGGCTAACTTGAAGGTGGTGGTAAGTGGTTAATGCTGAAAACCTCTCTATGCACATTGTGATTGCTTGGTCAGGTGATAAACTCTGTCCTCTTTTTGCCACGTTAGCCCCACCTTTGTCAAGCCACACATAAGAATCCAAAAAGTGTTTTCAAACTTTGATTTCAAAATAAAATTATATTTTAAAAAAAACTATACGCACAACACACGTTCTATAAAGGGAAATATAAAGTAGGCTAGGAGAAGTGATTGGGTAGACTGACCTTAGTTTTCTCATAGCCCTATAATTACTCTGCATGAATGGGGGTTAGACAAATAGAGTGGAACACATAAAGTTGTTTCCCCTGTACACTCACCCAAGATGGTTATTCGTCCATCAAGTAGCTTTTATTTTGAAAAGTTTTGCTGGAAGTCTTATGTTGAATTATATATCATACTTGACATTCATTTGCAAGCGCTTGACGGGATAAAGTGGAGAAAAACACTTCCAAATCCCACGAACTCACGTGACTATGGCGGAGGGTTTCTCCCCGCGCGAAGATCAGGAAAGGTAAGAAAGTCCAAATATTTCATCAGTAGGAGCAAATATTGATTCAACCAGCTGTACGAAAAACGGCAAACAAGATTATCCGAGGAGACTCCACACTGCCTGAGGGGATTCACAGTTCGGTCGTAGAATCAGATCAACATTTCAACACATGTATGAATAAACTGCAGGTTGCATCAGATTTATAAAGAAATCATCCACGTTAACGCACACATTTAACCTCTGGGGTACCCGCAGGCCCCAGGCTATACTTTTTGTCATATCTCGCGGGCGCTTTATTCAATCATTCCAATTTTTCATGACTTTGTCAATCACTTTATTCCTAATGGATGCAAATAATTGTTTTCTGTTTTAATTTGTGCTTTTTAAAATTAGGCTACCAATGTATTGGGGTCCTGGGGGAGACCGCCCGTGCAACAATTTCTTGACTTCATCTTTGCTATGAATCCTAATTTAAAGGATCAGACACTATCAGGGGGTCTCTATCTACTTTTATATTTAAAGACAAATAAAATTTAATTTGGGGTATATTATATTGAGGTCAAAATGACCCTGGTTGGTTTCACGATATAAATATAACACAAATAATGTTTACAATATAAATAATGTTTGAAATGGCTGAACTAAATGATACCATGAATCAAAGGATGGTAAATAAAGTTTTAATTACTAATGTAGATTGTACATTAATTCGTATTAAAGAAAAAAATATGTATTTTAGTTACATTTCATGCCATTAATTATGTAACTAATAATGTTTTTGGGAATAGGTTCACATTTTGCTATGATATTTGTTTATTTTCCAAAGTCCTGAAGTTAAATAAGTAGTAAGGGTGAGGTTAAATGACAGAATGCAAATAGCAGTTACTGCTAAAATGAAGTATTATGTTTACATTTTATTTACCTGTTCAGGTTAATCGTGAACAGTAAAGTAATCAAATGCCTTTTTAATGCAAATTAAGTGGGAAAAGGAGAAAGTAAATATCAGTAATATTAATGATGATTCTTAAAGGTTACAAGAATAAGAAGGTAGAGGGTATTCATTTGCAAGGAACACGGTAAATCATTAAAAGTAATGCATGGAAAACATGTTAGTGTAGTTTCTCCACTGACAAAAGTTGAATGTTTATCTGTAAAGGACTAATAGAGTCAATTTTCAAAGTTATTTTAAGTACATTTTTGACCTTGTAAACAGCCATTGAAAAAATTCTTACCTCAAGGTCCATTTAGTAGCTGCTTTGGAGCTTTTGGTCACGTCACATGATCTTAAACTTGAGGTGTGAGGTCAATTTAACCTTAGGGTGAAGGTTTTCTGAGTACATTTTGCTTATTGCTCTCAATCAAAGACATTCTACATGAAATTGAACCTTACAAAATGTTTGTGGTATTGCTCATAGGTCTTGGAAAACTGTAACTGAACCTCGAAGACACAGACAAGACTGCAGATATTTGTCAACCAATATTTCCTCAGCTGTAACTTTTGTGAAACTCTTCATAAACTACTCTTGTCTTTTGTCCTAGCAGGAGCTTAAAGATGTCCGCAGTCATAGTCGTGCATGGTGGGGCATGGGCCATACCGGATGAGCTGGCTAAGGCCTCTGTGGATGGAGTAAAGGTTGCAGCAAGTGAAGGGTTTTCAGTGCTGAAGAGAGGAGGAAGTGCACTGGACGCTGTTGAGGCAGCTGTGAGGGCTATGGAAGATAACACTGTGTTTAATGCAGGTACACTGTACAGAATCATTCTTACACATACACTACATTTCTTCTTTTCTCTAATCCAATTTAAAAACCCAGAAACTACAACTACTCATTCGTAATTGATCAGTATTGGCTCCAATACTGATGATCGCCATCCTCTTTATCAATTCAGTTAGATGTGTCTGTAGCGCACTGTCTGAATCTGCTGGTGGTGATGCCAACATTCATCCAGACCATCTTCCAGGTCAGGGTGCTGACTGATTATGGGGCTCATACTCATAATCCCAAATTATCCCAGATTCAGTTTGCACCTAAATCTAATCTCTATATTTTAGATTATGTCTATAAATGAGTCTGTCCTGCCTGATATAGATACCCCAATTTTGAAAAACATAAACTTTCCCAATTTAAGAGTACTCAATTTAAGTACACATTTGTACACTGTAAAACATTTAATAATAATATTAAAAACATTTAAATGATCTGCTAGTGTTTAAATTAATTAATATAATCCTGAATAATATTCACATTCATAAATAAAGTGTACACTTCAATTTTTATATAATGAAGCTACATTTAAACTACATTTGAAGCTTTTTTATTCTACATTAACACAGATTGAAATCATGAGATGCATTTTATGTATCATGGTACAAACTGGACATCAGTTTATTTTTATACTGCTTTGTCACCACCATGTGGACTTGTGAGGCAACAGCAGGCAACATAAAACCTGTGCACACAAAGTTGGAAACATATCATATCTACAGCGTGTCATTCTCAACACTTTTCCAGCTCTGAGAACACCTGCTTCAAATGTATAATTGTATATTATTCCATTGTATGTGTTAGTTTCTGACTGTGACATTTAATCGTAGGGCACGGAGCAGCGCTCAATGCTGATGGAGAAGTGGAGCTGGATGCCATTATCATGGATGGAAAGACACTTGGTAGTGGTGCGGTGTCTTCAGTGAAGAACATTGCCAACCCAGTGTCACTGGCACGGGCAGTGATGGAAAAGGTATCGTCTTAAATATTTAGCTTCATGTACAGTAGGAGACCACTTGTGGTTAGAAAGGATAATTTTTCTAATGTCAAACAGCATTTGTGTGCAATGAACGTATTGGCATTACCCATCAATGAAAACATTATGAAATGCATTTTCAATATAACATTTTCTTACATGGAAAATCTCAGACTTCCCACATCATGTTGACAAGCAGAGGTGCAAACCTGTTTGCAGAGAGCATTGGCATGGTCACAGTTTCCACTGATACACTGGTGACTGAGTATGAGAGGAAAGAATGGGACAAGCACAAGAATTATGTTGCTGGAGTAATGGAAGATTTCAACTCTCAGTGGTAAGTATCTGCAGTGTTTGACTTTATTTTGACCCCTCCCTGTCTGGACTTCAATTTCCTCATAAATCTCTACACAGCATCTTTTCAGCCTGAATAGCCCCGTGTGACACTACCTTGAAATAAAATGAATCTAAACTCTGGAGCCTGCTTGGCAGAGAATGGGCTGGATGTATTTTTAAAAATGTGTTTGCAAAATTCATCCATTCTGAAAAATCCACTGTATTTTGGCACAGCTGTTGTCAGTAAATTAATACTTGGAGAACTGTTTTGCTGTTGGGGAGTGAGAGGAATTGTTTGTTACAGGAGAAGTGAAATATATCAACTGGCTTTGACAAACTAGAGCTGTACTGCACAGTTAATTTGCAAGCTTCTGACATTCAATACAGAGCTCTGAGCACTGATGCCTTTGCAAGTTAATAGAGGAAAGGCTCATTGTCTGGTCAAAATGACTTGCCATGTTCTACAGTATAGCTGCTGGTAAATAAACTAATGGTGGATGTACTTTTTTCTCATTCTAGGGCCCATGATACAGTTGGGGGGGTCGCTCTGGACTGTGCTGGTAATGTTGCATGTGCAACATCAACTGGAGGGATCCGAAATAAAATGGTTGGCAGAGTAGGAGACTCTCCGATCATTGGTGTGATTTTATTTACTTACACTCACACTCAAATAGCACCTATTACACTGTTAGCTGCAGTTAGACTGAGATTAAATTAAATCAGAAGTCATGATTATCATGAGCTCGTGATTTAGTAGTTTGTTGATTTTCATGTTCTCTTTTGTAAAAAGGCTCTGGAGGATACGCAGACAACTTTAGTGGTGCAGTTTCTTGTACCGGTCATGGAGAGTCTATTCTCAAAGTCACATTGGCCAGACTCATTCTTTCACATATTGAACAAGGTAAAGTATCACACTTTCAAACTCTCTATATTAAGATGTCGGACTTTTCCTGGTCTCAATATAATTTGATGTCTCCACTTCTGTTTTTAAGATTGTCATTAAAACACAGAACTGTAAAATGAATGAATGACTAAGATTAAAATAGTGTGACTGTCTTATGAGTTAGAATAGTTTATTTAATTAGAGTATATACAGTTTTGCGTTTTTTTGTCTAGCAATATAGAATTAATGCAAATGTTTCCAAACATTTTAGCTGAATATGATTTGATGATATAATGATTTTAACTATGGCTGCAATTATTAAATGAGTAGTCAATTGGTTGAGACTAGAAGAGACAGAGAATTCAATTGAAAAGAAATGAGATGCTGTAGGATTTAACAAATTAAATATGGGACTGTCTACTCCCAGTTCCTGCTTGTTCATCATGTAATGTGTTGTATTGTATGTCAGGTGTGGACCCCAGGAAGACTAGCTGATTGCTATGGCATCAGCTAGTGGGGATCCTTTTAAATAAACAAATAAACTTTGACAGAAATCTAGCTGTTTTAACATTCTGGCTTTCACTGACATGGGTTAGCAAGTTTTTAGAAGATCTTATTTATCTGAAAATGGCCGCAACAACAGTACATGGATACACTTGTGTCTGTTGTGGAATGACATGACCGCACATCCATTCCCCAATTATCTTTTGTTAAATAACTATTTTCATATTTCCCCTACGTAGGTAAATCAGTAGCGGACTCTTCGCAGTTGTCTCTGCAGTACATGGCAGATCGTGTCCGCGGTGCAGGAGGCGCTGTTGTAGTTTCTCCATCAGGACAGTGGGCAGCCACATTTACCACAGAGCGAATGGCTTGGGCTGCAGCGGATCATGGTGGTCTGTGGTATGGACTAGACCCAAATGAAACAATTAAAGAGCAGTTATCCCAACTATTTTAACATGGTTTTTATCTGCATAGTCACAATATTGAGGCATATAATAGGAAGCTGTGTTTTCTACTAATTCACTATGGTTTGGATCACTTGGTCTGTCTTGGTGGACTTTGCTACCATTGTTTGTAGCCAAATCAAATGAGTAGTGTTATTATCCCTCTAATCTGCTATATGAAAGCTACGAGCTTTGACACATATGTACAGTGAAACAAACTGTAAAAGATGGAGATGGTGGATATTAGAATATATAAGTCTAAAGATCTTTAATT
Source organism: Nannoperca obscura (assembly GCA_036024295.1). Taxonomy (NCBI): domain Eukaryota; kingdom Metazoa; phylum Chordata; class Actinopteri; order Centrarchiformes; family Percichthyidae; genus Nannoperca; species Nannoperca obscura. The sequence continues at coordinate 30,596 of JAVQJL010089159.1, read as the reverse complement.
TAAGCAACTAATTATACATTTGACTTTTTTTTTCTATCCCCTGAATTCTGGATTGCATATTACATATGCAAAAATAGGAGGATATTTTAATAAAATCTCTTAAACTTTGTCTTAGTTTCTTTCCACATTTGTGATATCAGTAGTGTTTCTCAAGCCAGAACTGTTGGTCCATTTGTACTCCAACTCCACAACTACAACCCTGATCAAAAAAAATCAGCTCGGATGTGTAAAAGCAGAGCAAAGAACTGCAGGACTGGTGGCTCTGGAGGTCTCTTTACTGAACGACTGTATTAAAAGAAAGAGAATGTGGACAAGAGAAATACACTAAATATGAAAGTAATTTAAAATCTATGTGCAAATAAGTTCTTTCTGAAATTTGATGGTCTGTTAATTTACACCAGAATTCAAACTAATTTGTTGTAGCTGATTCTGAGCATAACGTGACTTTAAATGAAACACCTTAAACACCTTCTTTGATTAGTGGTTTTCAATTCTGGCCCTCGATATGAAGACGAGTCATCCTGGGAGTTGCTCCTATTTTAGTAGTGATTTGTTTGACTGGTTGGCATTCAATAAAAGAGAGAGCAACAACAGCCTCATTCAAAAGTATTCACTTAATTTGGGCAGCAGTATTGTTGGCTCTGCTTCATCCTTTTAAAATGGCTACTCAACCAGAGACTCTGGCTATAAACAAACCTGATTCATAATTAGAAAGTATGCTCATGTGCTCCCACTGTGATTTAAGATATAGGGGCAGCTCTCAATGGTGGACTCATATGGTGCTATTGTATATTTTAAAACAGAGATGAGTAGCGGTTTCATGTTTCCGTAGCAGTATCCTCCTAGACTGGACAAATCTTTGGATACCTTTCTATTTTTTCATTTACAAAATTACTTTAGAGTTTTGTGCTCTTGTAAGAACATGATACTGTAGTTAGGGTTGTAGATGTGCAGATTGAATAAAGTCAATCAAGCTGAAGTATGCTACTGAAATCACATCAATCTAAAAGAAAGTAAGTGAGAAAGAACTTGATTATGTGGTAACTAAAGTATTTTAAGACCTGTCCTGTAGTGGACTTTTGATCTTCATTTTGGGCTCCTTTCTTACAATGGTAAAAACGACCATGTTGAAAATGTCCCTTGTACTTTATGGTTCCTGGATGCAGCTCTTTTTTAATACAACCAATGCAAGGACCTGCTTTTCAAATGTAAAAAATAAATAAATTTGCTTTCCAGGCAAGAGGGTGTCAAATATGCCACCTCCTCACTTGACTTCACATTTACGAAATACACTAACCTGAAGAGCCTATAAGTTCTTTGTGAGTTTGGAAGCTTTTTTGTGAGACTGTGTGTGATGTGTTTAAAATGTTGACCCAAAACAACATAGTTTTCTCTTCAAGACAGTTGACCCCTCTGAACCCTTGTTTACAAAGCCTAAAAATGTTAAACCCATGCTATAGAGAATGCGTTTGTGTCTGTACTATCTGCTGCTATGCTACCTGTAAACAGAAGCCACGTGACAAGCATCGTTGCCTGTCAGGGGGCTTTGCAGCAGCGGGGCGACTGACGGCTGACTTAGAGGAAGTTACTGGGAGCTGGGAGCATACTGTAGCAGCTGTGCTAGTATGTAACCTTACATAGTCGGATACAGCGGCGCACCAAGAGAGAGGTAAGAAGGCAGTATATATGAAAAGAAATATTCCTAAATATCCAAACTGCAAGTGTTGGAACAGATTCATGTGGGCGTGATCATTTAACGTCCGCTAGCAGCACTCGGGCTACAAACAAACTTGGTACTTAAGGCCTATGCTAAAGCGACCTAGCTAGCTTGTCTGAATTAGCATGTAGCTGTCTAGCTAAATATTTACACATTTTGTACATCACATTTTAGCCTCTCCGGCAAAGATATTTATTTGCGCAAATGCTATTCATGAGATCAGTTCTGGAGTTTGAAACCGTGTGTTGTCTTGGGAGGCAACTTCCTCTGGAAGTTACCGTTAGCTTGCTGACATACATGATCGCGCAAGGCAGCGGATTGTTGTTAGCCGTCTTATCACGTTAGCATGCTAACTAGCGAACACCTCATAGGCAGAACCTGTTCACAGAAACGCAATATTTCATACGGACACTAAGTTATATTAGATGTTTTTAATTTAATCCGTCTAAAGACCCACGCCTGTCTGCTAACAGATTGAAGTAGTGGTTTTGGTTTATGAACGGTTACATTCTGGCCTGCTCCAGGTTGTGTAGTTACTGTAGTAACTTAGTTGTTTTTATAAACGTTAACTTGTAGGCCATTTAACATTAGCCTGCATCTTAGAAGATTCTACAAGTTGGCCCCATGAATAGTTTTCTTGCATTTACACACATACTTCGAGCTTATTGGCAGTGTACAATTTTCATCCGTGTAAACTTGAATGACCCACGGAAATGACCATAAACTGAGACGCTAGCGACGTTGGCTTAACGTAGCAGGGCAGCTACAAGGTAGCATCATTAGCTGATGGAAACACCCCAAAGGCCAAGTCTTAATCTATGTGTCACTTGATGTTCAACAACAGTAACACGTATTTAATGTACAACAATGTCTCTAATGTAAGCTTATCCACTACAGACAATACACACAAGTTCTTGTTCCAACTCTAATACTGTATGATACTGTAGTCATATCGAGAAAGTTTTCACCAACTAGTTTGGTCTTGGAAAGCAGTGAATATCTGTTCAGATCCCCATCGTCTTGCTTAGAGTAGACCATAGTGGTCCCCTGATCCCAGTTAGTTGCAATCTGTGCTGCTGGGACGATAGACATGGTGCATGATCGCAGCATTATTAATATACTTTATTTTGCTTGATCTAAATAAGCAGTTGGACACCGTCATTGTTTACATTCTTCCTGTCTTGTCTTAATACAGGAAGGCAGCAGCATTCATGGATATTGTGGACACCTTTAACCATTTAATACCCAGTGACCAGTTGGATGAGTCCCTAATAATAGGTCAGAATTTGGAATGTGAAGCCAGTAATGAGCTTGGGACAGGACTCGGACTGGAAGATTCACTGAAGAACATGCTCAGTGACAAAGATCCCATGTTTGGGTGTGCAAGCTCTCAGTTCAATCTGCTGGACAATGAGGACTCCACTTTTCAGATTGCTGGCTCAACAGGTATGTCAACGGGTAAAATAAACTGTAAAAATGTCCAATGTTGATTTGTAGAGACTCTAAACTTTGATTAAAAGCTAACATATGCTACTACCAATTCATGTGGCTGCTTCACAATCAAACCTATTCGAAATTAACGGGAAATCTTGGTAGAGGAAGTTTTAAGTATGCATTAACAGCTTGCTAACATTATTTATTCATCAGCAGCACCTTTTCTCTGTGATGGTTTTGCTCAGTTTTGAGTAGATATGCAGGCAAAATCCTCACTGTAAACACAAACATTTTAATGTCAGCAGTATTTCGAGATAAAAAATCATGACACTAAAAAGGGTTCTTGGTGAATGTGTTTTAAAATGCTGAAGACACAGCAGCTGAAGTGAAAATATACAATGAGATAATGTCATCAATGTAAATGCGCCATTGTCAGCCAAATGGTGTGTTTTCAACCGTTGTGATTGCCATTTATCTTTGACTATAATTGTTTAAGATTATGTTTTAGTAGATTATTTGCCCCTCATGTTGATACACCGGGAGATTAAGTACATTAGTTTTTTTTGACTGTTGCAGGTCTCGATGATGGTTCAGCATCCACAGGCCTCAGCAGTGAACTCACAGTTTCAGAGACCAAACAAATCAAGCGACCTGTTGGCAGGCCGAGGAAACGTCCGCGTAATTTAGAATACGGTAAGTTGGTGCTCGTTTAGGTTCCTGTTTTCACCATATGATACTTAGAGCTTGTGTGACTCATTTTACTAAGTTTTCTTTCTTTTTGTTGTAACAGAACAAAGCAGCTGTTCACAGCTCGCTAAAATATCCCCCAACACCATGGCCCGAGGACGACCAGGAAGGAAACCAGCGAACAGGCTACAGAAATCATTTCTTATTGAGAAAGGAGTAAAAGGCTCCAAGCTAAAGAAGGAATTAACTCTGGGAGGGCGTATTAATGTTAATGATGTTGATGGTGGATTGTGGCTGAAACCTTCGGTTGTATTGAGACGATTGACCGTCACAATTGGAGGATTCAGGATTGAGCTGCTTCCAGGACCCTCTTACACACACGTTGAAACGATCCAGTCTGCATGCCGTGACGATGGTTTTTCGTATGGCGGGGACGTTGGGTTTGCCGTGTTGCCAGATGATACTGTCAATGTGCAGAATCCTACTCCTGAGAATGTGGCAGAGGTGGATGTAACTGAGAAGAGCTCTGCTGATGAGGCAGCCCTCGGGCTGGGGCCGTATGTGAATCCTAACGACGTGCAGACCTCCAATGGGACATTAATTGGGAGTGCCTGCACGCAAGGGACAAATCTTGACAATCAGAGTGTTTCTGTAAAGGAACAACCAGTCAGTAAAGAAAAAGACAACATCAAACAGCCCCAGAGCAATGACAATAACGGAACTACTGTTGGTAATAAGACTGATAAGGACAAACAGCAGATTGTGGCCAAAACGGTGCTCAAGTCTAAGCAAGGACAGCCGTCTAACAAGAATAAGGACTTGGTTTCAGGCAAACCAAACAACGTGATTAAGGGCCATAAAGTATCCCAAAACATGCCATCCACAATCATCCAAAGAGAAGACCTGCACAAAATGAAATCTCTAAAGGAAAAGAAAGACATTGCACCTCTGAAAAGGCCTGCAGAAAACACCCAGAGTGAGCATGCCACTAAAATGCAAAAGATACCGAGTACAGCAGATAGTAAAGTGAAGCCTAGCTCTGTAGTGAAGAAGATCCCATCAGCTGGAAGCCGTGTTGATCAGCAGGGACCAATTAAACACACCAATCCTCACAATAGCTCCAAAGTCGAGGCTGCTCCCCCGGCACAAGGCCGTCCAGGCCATTCTCTAAAAATGCCAGATGAAGGAGGACAGGAAAAGTCCAAACTGAAAAAGCCGGAGAAGATCCTTCAAAGACAGAAAAGTAAAAATGCAAGAAGCATCTCCGTGGAAGAGCCACAGCTGTTTATTCCAGATAACGCTCCTGCCACAAAGAAGGAAACTGCTGAGGAGCAACCTGCCAACAGTGAGACTGTGTGGGATGGAAACAACTGTTGTGGTCTCTGCAAAAAACACCACAATAACATGTAAGTGTTGCTTTTCACCAAAATATTGAGTGCATCAGTTTAATCGAGGCAGATTGTTATTTTGTTACTCAAACTTCCTTAGTGTATGTTGTAGATTTACCTTCACAGATTTACAGAACTCTGAACACACGTTGAATTGTTGGTAGTTCTACATTTACTCAGCAGAGAATGCAATATTTGAGGGATTTTAAGCCTTGAGATGATGGACATGGTGTAGATAAAAGCTAATGAAATTGCACAAATACAAAAGTTGCTGTGTTGTCTGGTTACGATAAGCAGGAGTTCGGATAAAAAAAAAAAAGGAATTTTAATATTTGTGCCATATTTGCTCTGTGGCAGAGTGTATGCAGTGCCCAAACCGCTCAGTTGCAAAGGCACTTTTAATAATAGGCGTCCATCTTCAGGTTCATGGTAGGCTGCGGTCGCTGTGACGACTGGTTCCACGGCGACTGCGTTGGTCTCGACCTGACGAAAGTACGTGAAATGGAGGAGGAAGACCAGATGTACGTGTGCTTGAAGTGCTGTGAGGAGGAAAGCAAGAAGGTGGAGCCTGAGCCCCCGAGTGCAGCAAAGCCAGAGGTTCAAGCAAAGACTGAGGTACAGGATCATAAGCTGCCTCCCAAGGCCCGACCAGGACCCTCCCAGACGCTCACATCAGGAGGGGTCAGACCAGTAAGAAAGGTAAGAACTGTCACCACGAGTTCTTTAATAAAGCTGTTTGATCATGCATTAAAGCAATTTAAATATTTCATATACGAAAGATATTTTATTTGTTCCCCCAGCTAATTCATCCTCTGATAGTAATCATAGCCAGTGTTACCACTACACAAGGGTTTGTTGTCTTTTTGCTTTTACTTTGCCTTTAGAGAAGGTTTGCGCACAGGTGTGTGGTTAACATGGTGTTCTCACCAACGTTTAGTACATTTTCCCACACAGAAAACTCACCCTATATATTTATTTTTAACCTTTGGCGGCGGGATTATAATATTTCATGTGATCCGTGTCACAATAAATTTTCCTGGACCCGGCAATATTAATAATATGGCTTTGTTTGTGCTTTTTGCACTTCTCTCCTAAAATAGGATCCTGATAGAAGGCAGTCCACAGATGGCAGAGAAGCAGCTCATAAAACAGGTATTTGTTGGGGGCTCTGAATGTAAAAACGAGAAAAGAAATCATTCATTCATTATTATTTTTTGCTTGTTGGTTGGTTGCTGGTTTTGATGCCACATTGGGGTTCAAGGCCAGGCTGGGTTCACTGGGTTTGTTTGTGGTTCAGCATATTTACAATGTGTAAATATGATTAAATGAAGACAATCACAAGACATAAATCATTTTAAAAAACATTTTATACATAGAGTGACAACAGGTTTTTCAATCATTAGACGGTTATACTGCCAGTTCAGATAAGACAAATTTCATCACACTATAAGACTTTGAAAAAGGGCTGTTAATCACAAATCTACACAACCAGAAAAGAAGCACATGAACTACACTTTTGAAGAAACCAAAAATACCAGAATGCTACAACTGTCCATTTGCTGGTGACAGATTTGATGACAATGTGGTGGTACATGTGGCCTGTTTCCAGGGTGCGGGGGTGTGTGTATATATATATATAAAAAAGAAAACAGATACAGCTGGGTTTATTTTACAACCTCCCCAAAACCCAGAACTGTCTCCCAGCTCACTGTTCATATTTCTAAAACTCAAAAGTTTACAGTTGAGTTTTAAGACATCAAGTGAGTGGGGAGGACATTTTTTGAGTCAGAAATACTGTTGGGCAATAAAAAACAACACAAAAGAGAGTGTATCTGTAGGGGTAGAGTTTCTTAAAATGGCTGCAAACAGTTGCGGTTCGCTTGGGAAATGTGGCCACATTTCCCAACATGGAATTGAGTAAAATGCTCAATTTCAATTTTATCTTTAGGCCTAACACAGGTTGTCCACATACTTTTGTGGTCAGGTTGGCTTGCTGGAGCAAATCCACAACTCACTTGCTTTGCATTCTTTGTTCAATACAAAGGAGAATAAAACAATTCTTATTGTCCTTTCTTAGGTATTAGATAAAGGGTCTGTAGAAAGTCTTAAAGTTTGGAAAACTTAATTTTTACCATTTCAAGGTTAGAAATATGCTTGATTTTTAATGTAATCTGGTGTTTCATCTACACAATCACTCTTGTAAAACAAAAACCTTTTCATATTTGAAATCAAACAATCCCGTCATCATATTTGTTTGTTGTCTCCTCCTCGAGATTCTGGACATTTTTGGTTCAAGTACATTGAAAGTGCTTGAATTTTACTCTTAAAAAGTGGTACGAACCCTGTAGATAATATCTCAAGTTGCAAACATTTTTCATATCAAGTTTGTGTGTTAGTCACATTTTTGTATCATAACTCTGTTTAATCTTTAAAATTTTGTAATGCTTGTGGTTACAGTTTCCCCGCCTGCTCAGTAGATATTATCATTCTATCCTCATAGGCCTTCACATGAAACAAGAGTCAAAAACTAAGACTCCATCTTCAGCTTCAAAGAAACCTGTGTCTGTGGAGGCGATCAGGCGAAGTGTGCGTGATTCTCTTAAAGAAATCCTTATACAGAGGTGAGTATTTCATGAGTAAGAGTAATTGTGTAAAATAATTGTGTGAATAATTAATTTTCTATTGCATTCAAACTATTTATTTACAAATGATTACCTAAGTTCACCAAACATGTGACACTTTGTACATTTTAGGTTGAAGGAGTCTGACTTGAACATCTCAGTGGAGAGGGCCTGTGAAGTTGCCAAGAAGACGGAGAAAGAGCTTTTTCACTTGTATAAAGACACCGACAACAAGTACAAGAACAAGTACAGAAGCTTAATGTTTAACCTCAAAGACACTAAAAATAATGTAAGTACCATATTTAAATCAGGCATGATCCGAATGTAAAGTGTCTTGGTGTTGCATTTTAGTTTTCATATAATCTTAGTTACATTTGCTTTATTTAAATACATTTTAATTGTATTTTTCAGGTCCTCTTCAAGAGAGTTCTCAAAGGGGAAATTTCTCCTGGCAACCTAATTCGAATGAGCCCCGAGGAACTGGCCTCCAAAGAATTGGCTGCTTGGCGACAAAGGGAGAACCGACATGTAAGTATTGCTTAAGTCTGTGCTGTCTTTTCTTATAAATGTTATCTCATAAACTCACCCTGATTAGTAATTCACAGAACAGCTTGCAAAGATTCTTTCAATATCCCTCCAAAAAAAGCAATGAATTCCTAATTTCACAGACTATCGAGATGATTGAAAAAGAGCAAAGAGAGGTAGAGAGGCGGCCGATCACTAAGATCACACACAAAGGGGAAATTGAAATTGAGAGCCAAGAACCAGTGAAAGCACCTGAGCCTGCAGAGGTAAGAGACACGTCAAGTGTTAATCTGCATTACTGTGTATTCATCACCAAAAGAGGGCGACGTGTCCACTTGAGTTTTAATTATTTTTTTCCTCTCGTCAGCCTGAGCCTCCTCCCAACGTGACGGAAGCTTCAGCAGAAGCTCCGAAAACCCCTGAGAAGAAAGCAGAGAGTACCACGATGGAGAAAGACACGACCACCCATCACAAGTCTCACTTATTTGACTTGCACTGCAAAATCTGTACAGGTAAACCCTGACGAGAGGACAAAACATCCTCATCTTTGCGCGACACATTTTTCTGCATAATGTCACTATCCTCAGTTACCAACATGTACCAATGTTTTTTTCTTTCTCCAATAAGGTCGTATGGCGCCCCCTGTGGAGGAGGCGCCAACCAAAGTGGTCAAAGTTGCTACCACAGTCGTTAAGAGGCAGTCCACCAAAGCAGAACAGACAAAGAGCACAACAACAACAACAACAACTACTACACCTGCAATCGACGACGACCTGCACCTGAGTGTTTTAGAGGAGAGCTTCCGAAACGCTCATTCAGGCTATGAAGGACGGTAAGAAGTTATTTCGAACATTCTGGCTGGTTATTTTATGCAGCTCGTTTTTGCAAGCTTGCTTCATTGCTATTGTATCCGCCACAGGTTGGATCACACAGCTGGGAGAGATGAAGAGGCTGTTTTCCTCGCCACCCTGAAGTCCATGTGGCGAGGATTCATCCATATGCACTCTGTGGCAAAGTTCGTGACAAAAGCTTTCCCCGTCTCTGGCATTTTGGACAACTTGACTGAGGTAAAATGGACCCAAGCAAACGTATTTTGAGTTTGAATAGCTGCTGCAAAGTATTTTAGACCAGAAGTACTGTCAGTAAGGTTTGATCTTATTTATTTATTTATTTATTTTTTTCCCGCAATAGGACCTTCCAGACAGCATTCAGGTTGGTGGAAGGATAAGTCCACAGACAGTGTGGGACTACTTGGAGAAGATTCGAGCAACTGGAACAAAAGTGAGTTTTTGGCAGCTTTCCTTCTTAAAGGGATTATACAGCCCATGATCAAGAGCAGCTCGAGCTTAAGTCCACAAATTGAACATCCAGATTTGTAATGTCATGTGACGCTTTATAGAGCTGCTCAAATGAAGAGTTCGGGGTCAAACCTCTTTGTAGATGGACTGTAGATTTTACTGATTCATACTTTTTCTTTAATTGAAGGAGGTGTGCCTGATTCGCTTCGCTCCTGAGACAGAGGAAGATGAGATCTCCTATACTCTTCTGTATGCCTACTTCAGCAGTCGCAGGCGTTTCGGAGTGGTGTCCAATAACCTGAAACAAGTGAAGGACATGTATCTCATTCCTTTGGGTGCCACTGAGAAAGTTCCACATCAGCTTGTTCCCTTTGATGGGCCAGGTAACCTGAACACAAGACCTATTTTCTCTTGGATAATTACTTTCTCTCACTGAGTTACACAAACATGTCCGATCTTTCAAACTGAATTAATCTTTTAATTTGACAGGTTTGGAGAACAACCGTGCCAACCTTCTCCTTGGACTCATAATTCGCCAGAGAACGAAGAGGGATTTTCTTCCCGTGGACTTGAACGAAACTGCGAGGATTATTCCTGAAATCAAGCCCATCACCGTCTCCACTAAAGAAACCAGAGCAACAGAGGAGGATGAGAAATTGTTCCTCTCTTCCTTGACTACTGCACATAATAAAGACAAGGACAAACCACTTAACACTACTGAGGATGTTGAAGAGCCAATTACAGAATCTTTCGAAGAACCATCTGCATCGGAGGAGACCAACAATCAGGAATCCCAAAAACCACTGCGCTTTCTTCCAGGTGTGTTATTAGGCTGGGGTGGGGAATTACCACCTCTGCCAGATGTTGGAGGTAAACCCGCAACAGCAGCAGCAGCAGATGACACCCAGAAGACCCAATCAGCTCCGATAACAGAGGCACTGACTGGAAACTCAAAAAGTCCAACAGCTGCTGCACCACGAGAGCGCTTTGTCATCAAGAAGAAAGAAGCTAAACCTGTTAAAGCTGAACCAGAGCTGTGCAGCCCGACTTATACATCTGCAGCAAGCAACTCATCAGGAAAGGAGGATGCTGCGGTTGTGACCCACGGAGCACCCGTCTCTCTGAGAGATAAGCCTCCAGATGTATCGACTGAAGCGTTCCTGGCGAGCTTGTCAACGGCTCCAAGCGGGACTGAAACTAGCAGCGCTGCCTCAGCAATCAAAGGTGACACTGGCCTTCCGTCTGAAATGGAAAAGGGAACACCTGAAGGGAATTCTTTGTTGCAGTCCAAATCCCAGGCTGCTTCAGCGCACACAAATAGCTCAAAACCTCCTTTAAGTGGAATACTAAAAAAATCTTCCGCATATTCTGGTGGGAATGAAGACAAACCAACGGTGCTACAAAAGGATAAAGCCAGCCAACCAGCTCCTTCGAGTCCTAAACCTGTTCCTGTGTTGAGCAGCAATAGAAACGATTCAGTTACACTATTTCACCAAGGATATTTACAGGTTTCTCAGGCCAAGAACAAACCTGAGGAAGAAAACCAAACAACTATTCCATCATTTCCTGGTGAAAAGGAAGATCCTGCCGAGTTTCAGGCTGGTGCGACAGTAACTCAGACAGTATATCCTCTTGCAGTCCCAGAACCACAAGCAGCGTGTTACACAGAAGCCTCTGAGCTCCAACGCGACTCGGTACTGGAACCAGCTCTCCCAGTATATAACAGTGCTGCACCTATGCCATCGCAGCGGCAAGAGCATCAGGTACCTGGCAGCTACGACTACCCAACTGGCCCTCCTCCTAACACTTTCTCGATCCAAGATCAGAACCACGGTGCACCGTGGGCTCAGGATAGCACTTTGCAAGCTCCTCCTGAACTTCAGCCCCAGTTTACCGAGAGCTACTCTGACCCATCAGGCCAACCTCCAACCCTGGCCAAAGACTACAAGCGCCTGGACGAGCGATACAGTGACCCGTGGGAGAGGCCGCGAAACACCGAGGACAGAGACCACCACGGGAGGCACAGCCATCACAGGGACTCCCATCACGGGAAAAAGAGCAGACACCACGACCGGGAGAAGAAGCACGATCGCAGCCACGACGACAAGTACAGAGAGAGGAGTAGGCACCACGGACACTCAGACGACCGCTACGGCGAGAAGAGGAAAGAGAGGCAGCACAGCAATGACTACAGCAGCCGTCATAAGGACAGACACAGACACAGACGGGACTCTGATTATGAGAACGGACGGAGAAGTTCAAAAGACAGTTAGTCATAATTATGTTGGTTTTTTTAAAGCCCTGCTAGGGAGCATTCGAGCTCTAAGAAAGACTTTGTTAGCTTGTTTAAACCACTTTGGCTATATTGGCTGACAGTGGAGTTGTTTTATACAGCGACCCTGCAGCTTATATGTCATTTCCTTCCTAGAAGTTCCATGATATGTTTTTGGCAGTACTGCCAAAATGAGATCATTTCAGTAGGATTGTGAAGGTCTTCAGTCTTGTGGTAACATACAAAACACGTGTGGACCAGTTGGTGAAAACTTTATGTTGAACATTTGGCATGAATGTAACACAGAAAACATTTAACTGAGGACAGTGATCTAAACAGCAGCTTTGCTTTCTTTTCAACTTCTAATTTCTTTTAAATTGATTCAATATTTTATAAACTTACTTTCTGGTGAAAAAGTATGTACATTTCGGCTTGTATTATACATTAGAGATTAAGTGTGCCTTTGCACTGTCTTTATGTACAGTTCGTAATAAAGCTAATCCTTTTTTATTATTGATTATAAAATAAACTTCTCATATTTCTTTCTAATTGTATTAAAAGGTAAAACCACCTGGATATGGATTTACTTTAAACTATTACAATTATTTTAGACAGTTGTTACGAAAACATTGTCTGCCAAGGAATCAGACTTACATCAGATGACGCGATTTTAAAATTTGTCCTTTCACATTGGAATAGTGACTGACTCTGTGTTTATAACACACCAATTGAGTTTTGTGTGTGCAGCTCTGAATCGGACAATCTACACATGTCCCAGTAAAACCACTATAGCAAGTAAAATATTGTTTAGTGGGAACCTGACTACTACCAAATCTCCTCATGGACTACTGTTATAAAACAGGGCGTTATAAAACTAATTTTAATATCTAATATCAAGTTTAAAATCATGTCACAAAGGACATTTTAAGCTATTGTAGATGTTTCTCAGTTTCACTATTCATTGCCCTCATAAACATTAAAACCCTCACTATCTTTGGGCAACAGCAGCGGCTTGGTATCTTTAAACAAATAGACATTTCTGAGATTTCCTTCAAAGGCATTTGAAAACAACCCAGAAGTGACAACTGACACATTCCTGTAGAATTCAAATCCTCCAAAGTAAAGCTGACCGCCATAGTCTAAGGCCACATAACGCTCAAATGGGTCCACGTCTTCGAAAAGGATTCTCTTGTTGTTTAGGAACACTTGAATAATTGTGCCGTTTAAAGATACGGAGACATTGTGCCATGTGTTGCAGCAGAGTGTGAGATTCCTGGAAGTTATTGGCAGGGAGAGTCTCTCCCCAAGATTGACTGCAACTTTGAGGTGGCCGTCCTCAAGTCCGACTGCGAGGTAGTCGTCATCTTCATGTTCTGCCTTTCCCATCCACGTTATCAAACTGTCATTTGAGCTCGTGCGAAAGCTAAAAGAAACCTGTGTGTATTTCAAATTTCTCGTGTTGTACCTTGGGTCCCGGTATTTAACGTACGAGTTTCCCACAAACTTGAGCGTGTCTGTGGCTATTTGTGTGTCGCAGTACCTCCCTCCCCATCCTAAGGGGCATATGCAGCGGTATGAGGCGACACTAGATGGAGCACACAAGGAGCCGTGTTTGCAGATGTTGTTTACGCAGCTTACAGATAGGTTACACAGAGAGCCAGTCCACGATGGCAGACACACACATGTGAATGAGTCACTTCCTGTTGCCAAGCAGCGTCCTCCGTTTTGGCACACCTTGTACCCACAGGCAGTCCCATCCCAGTCCCCTACGTTTGCTCCACTTATAGCCCCCATCTCTGTTAACTCAAACTGTTGACCATTGACTATAAGTTCTCTTAAACCACCAGTGAAGCCCATTGGCTCCCCTTCGGTTGCGTCTGTTGAGACGAAGCTCAGAGTGGACACGCCCCCGACAAAGATGTCCGTAGCAACATCGAGGGTGGTCATCCCTTCGGTCCCATTCTCTCTGACCTCCGTATTGTCCAGACTGAGGAAGCCTTGGTGACCAATTCGGCCAGCCTTCACAGTGTGCCAGGTCCTGCCGCGCAAGTCCACTCGCTCAACAGACTGCAGGACGTGGGTGCCATCCCCAAGATTGAATCGCAGCTGGACAAACCCAGATGTCAGGGAGAGGCAGAAGAAGTCTCCTGTAGAAATAATAAAACTGGGTAAAAGGGTCAGTTTCTATCTCTCTCTACGGTAGAAAATAGGTCCAACATAACCTGTTTGTTGATGAACCAGAGTTACAAGGACATTGGTTATAGAAAGACAAATTACTGTGGATTATAAAAAAAAAAAAAAAGTGTTTAAATGATCTGCCAACACACACAAACCTACTCATCTCCATTGTATTGGGGTGGCAATAGAAAAGCAAATGTTTCCACATGCCTGGACAGTACAAGAGCAGTGGTTCAGAACCCTTTTGGCGGGTGAACCCCTAAAATGAAGCACTGTCAGCTTGTGACTCTAGGGCTCTATAGGACTGGCAGGGTAGTGTTGATTGATATTTTATTACATAAATACAAGTCCATATATCCATATCTGTATTTGTTATCGGCCAACAAAAGATAAAATTTTTTATTTTATTCCAAATTTGGTCTCTCTCTTTCTCTGGATTCCTGTGCCTCTGTGGATTACGATCACAAACTGTAATAATAACAACCTGTACTTAAGACTTGATATTGTATATACATATCTATATTCAACTCACCAAGGAGCAACTTGATGCTTACCAATAGGTTGTTTCTATTTTTGCCATTGTGTATAATTTGGATTTTGGATGTTTTTTTTTTTTTTTTTTTAATTTTTGCACTCACTCATACGTTCAGAAATTGCTACACAACAATTTCCCTCGGGGTAAATCTTATCTTATATAATATAATATAATTAATTCAAATGAAATTATAACATTTGAGTAACTTTCCGAGGAGGCAAACATTTCCGGCATTTTACAAGAAAAAAGCAGAGATCCGAGAAAATTTGTGAAATGCAAAGTTTCAATCATGTGTTATTCTTTCATTTTAGTGGCAAAACAAAGAATGAATGGTGTATCATGTGTAACACAGTGGCAGGACACAGAAAATAGTGATATGGAATTAAATGACCTTACCAGCTCTGGCACTGAGATGTTGTGCAGTGTAGACAAGGATGCCATCTGGTGATAAAGGCTGGAACTGCAGCTGCAAAACAGCCCTGTGTCTAATACTCATAGGTGGGAATGACATCCATGAAGACTGGTTACCGCTGAAGAATGGATCACTGATGGTCACAGCTGAACAAGCAAAACAAAATAGCAGTTAAATAATTGAATAGTGAAGGTCTTGTCTTATTAAATAAATAAAAAATACAGACATAATGATACAGTTAGGGGTTCAATGATGTAACCTTTCTCGCAGTAGAGTCCTGCAGACCCCAGGGGGCACTGGCAGGTATATCCTTTCGGGAGAGGGATGCAGGTGGAGCCGTGGGCACACAGAGGAGGGGGACTGTGCTCGACATCACACACAGACACGGTCTCAGAACAGAGTGCTCCCTTCCATCCTAATGGGCACTGGCAACTGCAGACAGACACAGTCAGACACAGTGAAAAGCTAGTAAACACTGTCATTTCCTTTTGCTGTACTTGCATCATCTGACTGATTTTCTATAGGTTATTGATGGCTAGTCATATGGGAATATACACATAACGTAGAGTTGTTGCGCGCATTCAACTCAACTCTAAAGCCTGCACGTGTTACTCACAAGTGGAATCATTATAAAGAATCAGAAGATGAATCAAAAATATATTTTATTTTCACTTACTACACAGATGAGCCAGAGTCCACACACGTCCCGCCGTTCCTGCAATGAACATGAACACAGGGGGTGACTCCACACTGACCCACACTGCGCCCGAAGGCTGGACGTCCCGCAGGCTGCCCAAGTGCTTGGAACTTTCCGTCTCTTCTTGTGCAAAACTGCACATCAAAAATGCACCCTTTGAAAAGAACATACACAGCGATTTCAGAGAGATAGCTTTCATTGCTCTTATAGGGGATTATCAGAGGAAACACAACATTTGTTATTTTCCTTGCATGAAGATCAAAGGTGTGCACACTGAAAAGTGATTAACCTGAATTGTGATTCCCACTCAAATAAGGCCAACAAAAAGGAAACGCCTCTCAAAATGTGAGCAGTGTTTGAAATGAATTTCTTTGATGGTTGTTTATTGTACCGTCTGACACCACAAGATTTCATGTCAATTATACATACTTAAATCTGCATGTCATCATTAGATGTTAACTCTTGATATCCCTCTGCATCTCTGCAGTCTCTACAGTTCATCCAATACGTCCCAAGTTTTTAAATCCAAGTCCGCCCCCTCCTGTCATCATGCATCTACCTCATCATATTTGCTTTGTGCTTTAATGATTCAATTTTATCAAGACAATATTTGCTTTGGCCTGTACCTGCAGAGCACAGGGACTTCTATAAATATAAGGCCTGAGCACAAGCCCTGTAGTCATCTGCACATGCAGACTCCCCTCTCTCTGTTGCATTAGTCATTGGCATAAACAGGATGCAGGGGAAATGTCATGCTCATTCATGAATATTCATGGCATGATGCTGTCTACTTGGCAGACTCAAGTGATGGCTGCGGTGCTGCAAACATAGACTGTCGAAAAAGCGAAGCAGATTCGTAAGTAAGATTATAAAAGCTGGCTATTTTTGTTTTAGCTGCACACACTGCCTCTTGTAACAGAACCAAGAAACCTGAGGAGCCAAGTCTAGCAATTGTACCTGTCAGAGGCAAAAGCCCAAACTAAAATGTGCAGTTAATTTGTTTTTGCAGAAAACATTTTCTTACAAAACTGTAAAAATTGTTTTAGGATAATATTTTCTACTAATTTCCTCTGGCTATCTTTAAAAATCAAAAGATGACATGGGTTCAAAAGGAAATGACTCAAGATCTTTTAGCAAGTCTGATAAAATATCAGCATCAAAGCAGAATAAAATCAGACTTTTCTAAATAGACAAACACAAACTTTCCCTGTTTCTTGTTATTTGATCAACAGCTTAAATTGAGTAACTGATTTCTTCCCCCAGCAACCTCCTCTGCCACCTTTCCACAGGGGAGTGTGGATCTGTTGATAACTGGGAGTGAAGTGCATTATCAGTGTGTTCACTGCCAGCCATCATGATTAGGGCTCGAGGAAGGTCACACAAATCTGATTAGACGCTCATGAGTTCTCATTACATCCTGAGCAGAGAGGTTATGGTTCCACCAGTGTTGCCTGGCTCAGGTAGTGCTTACCAGTACAGGGGACTGTGACAGTCTGATACAGCGTGTGCAAACTGATGCTTTGCCGTAGCTGCAGCTTTTGAAGGTTTATTTGGTGAACTGGAAAATGAATTATATCATGATAAATAAGCACACAAACACACAAAATCGCTCCAGTCCTTAAACATATAAAGCTCTTGTTCACCTCAAATGGATCTGCCATGACGTTTTATAATAACAAGCTTCATTGCTGTAGTGCAGAGACTTCTGAATATGGTTATGATGATATTCATAGCTGTTGTCATTATTACTGCTATGGCAATTTTGCTCTACATCTTCACACATTAGCAGGCACAATGAATGCTCTCCAGAATACATTCCTACATAGGGTCACCTGAAAGAATGCAAAAATGATGTTGATGATGAGAAAGATTATTTGTATGGCACCCTTGGTCAAGCGACTTATCAGCTGTGGAATTGATTTGCACACAACACAAAACTGTATGGGGTGGGAAGTAATTAAAGGGTGCAGATACAATCAACCTCAAAGCTCTGTTCAGCCCTCATACACAGTCCGAGCCTGTAACTCCATTTTCATTACACACCTTCCCCTCTGCTTACAAAGTACTGGAGATCCTGGGAGAAACTCCAAGCCCCAGTGCTCTTCACTCTAGACAGCCGTATTGGGTTGTAATAAAGCCGTAGCAGTCTTACCCTGGAAGCCATGACGGAACCTGGAGCCAAGTGGCAGCAGTTCAGGGGTGTACTCATTATATCCACCCACAAAGAGCTGGTTGAAAACATTGAGGCCCACCAGGGGCCCTGGAGATGATCCTGTTCTGTTACGTTGTCCATCAACCTGAGAAAGTACCAGATAGTAAAATGTCAATACTCAAGCCAGAGTCTTACCATCTGTAGGCGTCAGTGTGGGAGCACAATTTAAAAATCAGCTCAAGTTGACAAAATGTATGACCTTGGATTGATCACTGAGTTATTCAGGCAGTGTCCACTTATTAGCCACAGCACTATACTTCCATGAACAGACTAAATTCTTCGAGGCATCGATTCCCGAGGGATCTTGGTCCTTGCTGACTCGATAGCATCTCACTGTTCCTGCAGATTTTTTAGCCACACATAGATGATGCGAACATCCTGTTCTACCTGATCACTGGACCAAAATGATTTGTCGGTAAAAAAGAAACCTGATGTGTTCCAAGAAAACATTCCCTTCACTATAACACCATTTACAAGCCCACACCACCAACACCAGACAGAATAAATCTATAGTGTTGGTACACGTACACAGACGATGCTGTTATCGTACACAGTACGATATATTAAATGTGTACCGTATACAGTCAGGTGACAAATAAAAAGAAAAGGGTAAATAAATGAGTGGAAAGAGGATCACTGAATGGTTTGATGAAATCAAAGTAAAGCATTTTTTTCCCTATAACCCAATATCACAAATTTGCCTCAAGGGGCTTTACAATCTCTACAACATACTAGAAACCTTTGATTCTGATGAGGAAAAACTCTCCAAAGAAACCCTTAAATGGGGCAAAAATGGAAGAAACCAAAGGAAAAGCAACAGAGGAGGAATCCATCTCCCAGGACGAACAGACATATAGATGTCATGTGTACCAAATAGGCCAACATAGTAAAATAACGTAAAATTATGTGTCATAATGAGACAGACAATCATAATGAAATCAAATGACGGAATATCATTTACAGCAATGGTGCCCAACCTTTTGGGCTTGTGACCCCTGTTGTATAGTAAAGTAGCTCAATTAAAGAGGAAATTTTCCTTCTAATAGTGTAACATTTGAAGGATTTTTAGGAGCCTGAAGACCTACAATCATTCAGTATATCACAAGAAATCTGGTGACCCCCTAAAATTTGCCTTTTGACCCACTTGAATGGTCAAAACCCCCAGGTTGGGAACCACTATTCGGGAAGAATGTGTTTTTGAGCTTTGATGCTGTTCTGGTGGTTTGCGGTGGCACCTTACTGGTTGGATTCCTTTAAATGATACAAAACCTGTATATGTATACAGTATGTAGGCACATTTTTCCCCACAAATTACCTTCAGCCATCCTGTTCTTTTGGACCTTCCAAATGTAACGGTGTGAATGTTGATCTGGTGATTTAGTCGATCACTAACTATAGTTGCTACACCTGATCCAAGGTTGAATTTATGCAAAACTCTGCCATTTCGTAGTCCCAAAACTAGGAAGTCATCACCGTCATTGCCTGGAAAACACATAATAAGTTTGCCATAAGCACAGTAGATAAATGTATATAATATAAAACATTTCCTGCTGAACAAAAGCTACCTCAAAATGTTCTGCTTTCATTAAAAACACTTCAATTATAATATTTAGAACAAATAAAACATTCGTTGGCTTAAAGAATTTTAGATTACCATATGATTCATGTATTTTTGTATCTCTGCTTGTTTAATGCCTTGTAACTTGATCACTACCATGATAATAATTAACTCTTGTTAACTTGCTTCATTCCTTGGTGGTGGCGATCAAAGATGCCACTTCATTAAACCAATTGTCATGTGAATTGTTCATATTTCATCTATTCTTATATTGTGCCTTTGAATTTGTACCATTTCCAACAGTGCTGCTCACTCTCCTGACAAGTGTTTCATTATTCATATAGCTCTTGTTTTGTTTTGCCTTCACCTTGATGAATTGTACTCTCAAGAGGAAATAAGTGCACAAGATCCACAAGATCTTGTGTTTTTTTACTTCTTCTTTTGATGAAATATGCTGGCGACAATGAGACGACGGTTACCTGCTACCAAATCTGACCCCACAGGGAGGAGATCCTAATTTAAAGTGATGGCTGCTGACAGCATCACATTGCACCTACGCCTCAAAGTCTGTTTAACACAATTAGCATTGATACTTTTGAGATGCTTGGTTCACATGTTCATTTTATGCTAGCAAAGCCCACAAGCTCTCTTTGAAAGTCAAGAACAATAACAGTTTAGCTGGAAATCAACTAATTGGTGGGCTGCAGGAAGACTGATTAATAACGTCTCAAAATCTTCCAAGAAAGAAAATCCTTAGGGAATCCTCTTGATTAGAGGATCTCAGAGGAAAGTGGAAATCTATTAGATAGCACATTACCATACGCAGCGGGTGAAACCTCTCAAAATGGCAATAGTATTTCTTTTAAAACCCTTAATGAAGTTTGACAACTAAAATCCAACTAAGGAGATGTCTCAAACTTATTTTCCTCTTTTCATTTGACCGTAACAATGACTTTAATTTGCCGTGCGGGTGTCTAGATTGAGCTCACCTTGTCCTTTGTGCCCAGCGAACAGCATCAGGTTGTCTTTCACAGCAGATGAATTGTTGCCGAGTGTGAACTTCAACTTGAACTCATAGAAGAAACTGAGGCTCGGGATGGTGGAATAAGCCACAAAGGAAGTGTAACCAAACTCATCGCTTCCACTGAATCTGGCACGAGTTATATCGATGGCTGCAAAACAAACACATTGATGTCATATTTGTGTTAAAATGTGACTCATGCGGGGCTCATTGTGTCTGTGTGGTAGTCTTGTCTCCCTCACAGGTTACCAAAAGATGGCACTATTGCTACACATGACATACAAGGGGTTAGTGAAATGTTTTCTTTTCTGAATGCTTCTACATGATGACCTGTTTTCAAATACTATCACCCCTTCAGTCCTATTCTATTCTCATTAGTAGCTGTTAAGGAAGGGGTCTGGTAAGCAAGCATCGCTTCATACTCAATGTTCACAAGGGTGGCACAATAATCCCAGTTATATTCAATTACAATCGCAAGTTTACTTATCAGAACGCATGGCTGATTCAATAATGCTGTCTCGTATCTCAGCATACGCTTCTACTTGATTGCACACTGGGGACTCAATGTAAATTTCGCCACGCTTTTTCAGAATTACATGCCACTGTGATTGTGTGTGTGTGTGTGTGTGTGGGGGGGGGGAGTTGTTTTACACAGCAGGGAAGATTCAAACACAAAACTGCTCTTCTTCACTGGAAACACCTTGCATATTCTTCTGCAGCCCCAGGCGATGGCTAAGAGAGGTTCAGAGCTCCCCTTTGCAACTGCCCTCAGCTCTGTTTGGCTGCTAAATTATTAATAAAGCTGGAAATGCTTCTGTTATCATCTCTTGTCTGGTAGAGCTTTATTTGCCTATTGTTTCACAGAATGGCCCGGGTGTTACAGCTACAGCTTATTTTTAAGCTGTGGTGTGTGTGTTTGAATTGATCACATACATGATAATGTTTATGCCCTGTAAAAAAAAAAAACTGTGTGTGTTTTCTTCCAACCTGTCTGTTCACACCAGATAGAAACATGTCAGCCATTATTATTACAAAATGAAATGACCTCAAGTGTGTTTATGATGGGCTATTTATGCTGTTCATGGATGAATTACCCTTGAGCTGTCTGTATAAAATAAATAAATTAAGTATCTGAACTAATCTAAACTGATATTAGAAATTTTAAGATGAAAAATCTATTATTACAAATGTGATATAAAACTATTCTGTCAGTAATTGTTTTATACTGAATAGCATTTGTAATTATATAATTTGATCAGAATTTCTTATCAAAACTGATTTATTTACAAACTTATTTTGAGTGCCTATTAACATCTGCCTCATATTACTTTTGAAAATAATGATTTTTAAATCAAAGATGTGGAGGACATAATGAAATGTACTTTCCAATTTAATCCATGATAACAGTTCTGCTTTAATGACTAACTTTGTGAGGGTTATTATATCACAGACATGGTCACAGACGTGTTAAGAACTAACTTTAGAGGCCACAGTTTATAATGTTAATAATATTGTGTTTATTACCATGTGTTTGTAGTATAAGTATAAGTATAATGGGGAGGGACAGGGCGTTAAATTACAAAACATCTCTCTGACATAGTCTCCACAAAAACAAGAACATTATGAGTTCCACAAAGCTAATGTTAATTTGTTTTTCATTCAGTTTTGCATGTTGTCTTGATTTTGAGTTACCTGTAATTTCAAAAAATAAACCACCCCTTGTGCATTTCATATTTTAGAAATATCCTGCAGGCAGGTTTAATCTGATACAGTAACTTTAAGCCTGTGAAAAAGTTTACTTTACAATCAGTTACCCGTGGGTGTGCTAAGAAGCATTCATTCAAAATCACAAAAGGTCCATATTAGCTTGTGTGATTCAGGTGATAGGATTGTTGTAGTACATTACTGAGTACATCTTTAGGTTTTTGTTACTCTCTACTCATTCAACTGTTGCACAGACAGACACAGACATTGTTGTCATATTTGATGTGTAAATACAAAATCAACTGAAATCATTGAGGTTTATTGGTATACAGTTAAGGGTTCCTACTGACAGTTTCTGTTAGCTAACTCATCATTGTACAACACTTCCATATAGTGTTCAGTGCTGGTGAAGGTAACTAGTGGTAACATTCATGTATCCATCTATGGATCATAACATAACATTATACTGTCAAATAATATTACATAGCATTTCCACTTTGCTGGGTATTTGTGTAATGTGGTGCAATCCAACAGGAGCGGAAGAAGAAAACACAGAATGACATGCAGCATCAGATTGTGAAATGCATTTTGACAAAAACCTGCGTGTGTATGGTGTGCATCTTAACTACCAGAGCAGCTGGGAAAACAACATTTCCCCTGAGTTAGAGATACTGTTTACAGTATACTATCAAATTCTCATATCTCACAACAATACAAGGTTCACAGAAATCAATACTAAACTAGTTTGCTGATGCAGAATAATGCTGCAGTGTTTAAGCATGAACATTGAAACCATTGAAAATGGACTGTATAAAATGCATGTATGAAAATGTCCACACTGAGACTGTGCTATAATAAGTGTTGTTTGCTTTGTGCACTTAGACCTGTAACTTAATGCATCCTTCCTTGACTAGAAACATGTGAAATTAAACTGATAATTATAATTTGTAAACCAAACTATAGTTTTTTTAGACAGGCAGGACTAACTATGACTGGATTTGAGAAAGAAGAAGTGGTAGTACTGTACTATTAGTACTGTATATTTCACATGCGGTTTATTGTCTTCAGTGTTTTTTTCTTTATAAATTCTAAACATGAATCTTGAAAAGGAGAAAGGGGCAACTTGTGTACAAAGGTAGACCATTAATAATTCTGAGTGAATTCCTCTTACATATCCATTAAAGTTTCATGAACTCGATTCGTGAGGCATTCCAGCATCAATAGCACTTCCTAGTCTTCCCTTTCCTCCATTTCCTTCTTGTTCATAGACCAACCTTATGTATTAAAGCACACATGGGAACCAAAAACTGAACATATTATATCTAGCAAAAACATTTTGCTCTTTCGTGTTTCCTGCTGGACAAACAACTTTAGCTTTTACTCATATAGAGAATAAAAAAGACGGCTACCATGCTATAACTGACAGTATTTTTCTAAAAGTGCTAGAAGTACCAAGTACAAAAAAGCCCTGAGAGGCAGGGGACAGTTTTGATCAGTTCTGACTCTGATCTTATCTGATGTTATCAGGAATACAATTTAAATGTCAGCCATATACTTAGTGTGACACTAGAAAGTTAAATTACTCTGTTTGGCATGTGGGTGCGGAGAGTTTGTCAGGGGCTGTGACATGGCTGAGCGACTTATATGCCAAGCACCCTGCTGCTCCCGCAGTCAGTTTAGTCAAGCAAAACCCTTTGTTTCTGAAAAACACGATCTGTGAAGCCTCTTTCTTATGGCATTACTGGTTGAAATTATAGAACAGAACAGCTCTTTAATCACAAATAAAAAGTATTATTATTATAATTAGCTATCCGCTTTTGGCAACGATAAACAAAGGTCTACAGCCTCGCTAGCAGCTCTGTGAGGCTGTATTAAAAGTGCTTTGAGCTAAATGCAAATTTCAGCATGCAAGCATAGTTACAATGACAATGACATGCTGGTGTTTTACCAGCTATGTTTACCATTGTCACCATCTTAGTTTAGCATGGTAGCATTCTAAAATTTTCTAATTAGCATTAAACACAAATGAAAATGTCAGTCTTGCAAATATTTGGTCATTAATGTGTTAATTGTGTGTTAATTAGCTCTTCCAGTGACCCTGCAGCTTGTAGCTATACATTTTTAATGTCTTGTCTTAGGAGGAGACTACATATAAAATCTGTTTTTGTGTTTCAATATTGTATATTACACAGAAGAGAGGCCATCACTATTAACTTATCTGAACAAGGGTAAAAATGCTCAAACAGCTCAAAAATGATCATTAGTCTTGGTTAGCCAGGCCACATTTTATAACTCTTGATCAAATTACTTTTTCATAGCTGTTGAGTTGTGTGATGGAAATAGAAAGTTGTCGTATGCCAAGGTAAAGTGTTATACGGTAACCTATTCTGAAATGGATAATAAGTGACCACAGGCACACCGAAGTGACAGCAGGCTAGCTTAATAACATTGCTGGTAATGTGAGAACACATCAACACCCTGCTGATCAGCAGAAGCCTGACAATGTAAGAACAAAGTTCTCAAGGAAAGTCGCTTTAAGTCTCACTGCTGAAATTACAGTTGTTGGAAAATATGATCTTATGAACTAAAATCATTATTTTGGAAAATTCAGCAAAGCAGCAGTCATGAGTTTTGTCTTGATTATCCCACTCTATTGCTGGATGAAGACATTTCTGCCTTTTCAGCATAATTCAGTTTCATTAATCCTTTTACTTAACAACTGGCTCTTGTTCTACCAACTGCTCAGGGCTCTCATTCACCAACTGTTTGTAGAACAGCCTCTTAATAAAGCTGCTAAATCTGCAATGCATTGATCTGTGTGGAGCTGTTCTTTGTAACACTTACGTTCGTCACACAGTAGACCATGTCTTCCATAGGGGCAGAGGCATACGGCTTCCAATGGCGACTTTGGTATGCACGTGGCTCCATGACCGCAGGGGTTGCGCTCACAGGCGTTGAACTGGCACAGCCGGCCTGTGTAGAGCGGGGGGCACTCGCAGAACCAGTCCTCAGCATCACTATACGTGTAGACATAGAGGGAGACATCATTAGGCCAGAGGTGAAAATGGACCATGATATTTGCAGCAACATGTCCAGATGCTTTACAAGCTCTGTGGCCTACCAAACACACAGGGCGAGAAGTGGTCATAAAACAACCCATCCCTTAATGCAAGAAAGATTTCAAAAGATGTTAAGAGTAAATGTGTCGAGCCTGATGGAGTACTGCTGAAACACACACGTTTGAGTGAATGTGTAGATAGTGGCGGAGAAAAATAAGAATCTTGTTATAAATGTGTTCATCTTAGTAGCTCCTGCAGAGGCAAAAGTGACTTCACGTCTTTTGGTAAAGGTAAACACACATACACTGAAAAATAACAGCAGAAAGCTGATGATTAGTAGCGTGTCACAAAACGTATAACCAGAAATTGTACAAGATTTTCTGTGTCTTCTTTCCTCGATTCATATGCTTGCGCTTCCCCTCTTGGCAAGAAGAGGAGGGTGATCTAGCATGCAAAGTAATATCTAGACAGGGACTTTATAAAATGCTCTGAGATGTGCACAACTTTGAAAGGTATAATATCAGATTGAGGAAGCATTTGTGGGGTTTCAAATCTATAAATTAATAATGTGTTTGGAGCAGCAGCACTGCGGGATGTATTTTGCTCCTTGGTAAACCTGCTTCTTGAAATGAAATATTTACATTCTGTCACCAGAGTTGAGCATTGTTAGATAGGACTGTATTGAAGTATAAAAGGATGCTTTATAATGCAGTAAAACGTTTTAGTGTATGATTATTAACAGGCGGATAATGTCAATTTCAAGACATTTTAAGGCACATTGATACGCAGCTACACACTGTTGCTGCCAATTGTGACCATTAATTTCAAAGTAACAGTCAGATGGAAATTGTCATACGTTGAACAGAATAGGCATTGTTATTTGTATAATCCTTGACAACCTGCAAGAGGAAGAATTTAATGGAGCACCTCCTGGTGCAGTCTCCATGTTTCAGTGCTTTGAGCGCTGCTAATTTGTCCCTTGCATTGTCAGTTAGTGTTTGTGTTTAAATGTTGGTGACACACAAATTGCGTGGGCTTTCCTCCAGATGCTCCAGTTTTCTCCCACAGTAAAACAAAAAACCATGCAGGTTAGGTGAATTGGAGACTGATTGCTGGTAGGTGTGAATATGTTTGTATGTTTTTGCTGACAGACTGCAACTTATCCAGGGCTCCATTTCATAAATATAGAAAGAATATAGAAAAGATGATGAATACACAAATTACATATTTTCTTTTAATTGCAGTAAACTTTTTCACCCATCCTTACAAGCTAAAAAGTAAATATTAATGTTGATGACTTTATGAATCAGATACTGTATATACTGTAACATATGTTGAACTAACTGCCATACTTCAAAGCCAAGCTATTCATCCACTGAGTGGTACATTTTAAATGTGCCTCTATGTTGACAAATTTCTATTTTGTGACTCAGTTAAGGGATGTATTTATTAATTTTCATCAAAATTTAGTTTTTGTGTGACATATTCCAGGCTAATGTGAGTACAGAAATACAAAAAAAGGGATCAAAATTGAAAGGAATCACAAGATTATGCAACAATACTGACCTTGAAAGAATTCACTTCCTTCACCTTGTTTACCTTGACTAAAACAACAATTATCTTCAGCTGTATTGAAATCAGCTTATAGTTAACAGTGTGATATCACAAATATCCGAAAGAAAAATGTAAATACACAAATAACTTTTTCCTTTGGTGTCTGAATTGTACCAAAGAAGGTACCAGTACCCTAATTTAACAGTTGCATGACATGATCATCACATGTAACCTGGATATATTTATATTTTTACGCATATTTTGGATATATATCCCACTTTTTTCAAATGTATGCATACAAAATCATACAACATACATTTCCAGTTTGTACATAAATGTGCCTAATAGAAACATTTTATGTAGCTAACTGATACAAATCAAACTGTACATATTGTATTATTGTACAATTGTATAATATTGTATATTGTACAAAGAACATATTGCATAAATGCTCAAATTAAACCAACTGAAAATGTGATATCTATTGGCCAGTACATAATGTATGGGAACGACAATAACCATCTCAGTCCTCATGTCTAAACCTAACCAACCAAAGCAACAAAGGCAACTAACACTAGCCAATCGTAGAGTAGGGTTGGGTTGCTAGTGAGGGAAAAAAAATATCAAGCGTTACGTGGGCGTTTAGGGGTGGGTCCTAGACCTAAACTCACCAGGAGGTGGCGGTAAGCAATGTTAGTAAGAGTACTTGTGGACAAAAATCTGAAAGGTATGGAATCAGATTTGTGCCAATAAAATCAAACAAAACTTTTCAAATATCAAACAAAAATAAGCATTTGAGAGAGATTAAAACTCATGGAAGCAAACAAAGTGTAATCTCAAAAGTAAAACTAACAACTTGCAAACAAATTATTTGTGTAATCTATTGGTCTTTTACTGTTTTGAAGATATCTTTTGTTTGCAGCTCCCTCTGCTTCTCTCTTGCTGATCAGACTTTTGCTCTCTCTGTCTGCCTTACAGTTATGCTGCAGCTCCCTCGTTTGTGCTACCTGACTTTTTGTTTGCAGTTCTGACACAAAGTGCTCATGTGGGTGGGTTTTTGCAGTATTATGGTTACAACTTATGGTGGTTACAACTTCTACATTATTAGTTCTGCTGCAGTGACTACAACTATTTCTAGTACAATACTACTGCTACTACTACTACTCTGTCAACCGCTTCATCAAATTGCTGCAGTGTAACTGTAAAGTTGACAGTGAGAGAGCAGTGTCGAAACCCAGGGGGTCTCTGGCCCCCTAATTAACAACTAGGTCCCCAAAAAGATGCCAAAATTGAGGAGGTCTCAAAATTAAGCTAATTATTTACTTTATTTTATTTATCTTTATTAAATTTTTTATTTCATATTTAAATATTAAAAAGTGAGGAGCAACACAGAAAATGGAACTGATGACAGTGAACAGGCAGTTGATGTAGCTAGCAGCTGCTGACGTAGTTATCGGTGCCGGTTGTAATTCTGCAGCGCAATAATACATTATGACTCCGCGGTTGTGCTGCTATTCATGATGTCACTGTATAAACTGAATCTTTCAGAACCCCATGCTGCTCCCGATGGGCTGGCCAGTGCTTTACATTGGGGTGTGTGTGTGTGTGTGTGTGTGTGTGAATTTACCATTTACTATTCTGATTCTGAATAGCATAAAAAAACTAAAATGTTAATTGACTAAACCACATGTAATTAAATGACTTGTATATAAACCCTAGATATTGCTAGCTCAAAAAGGTAACGTGTAGATAGAGGATGGAAAGGAGCACGGTTGAAAACACTTGAGCTTTAATTGGCCTAATCAAAAACTTGGATGTGTGGGGTGACAAAAGGTTATTTCAATTTGGCTGAGGTAATCACTTTGATTACGATATTGTAGTAATGTTTGCAGACTCATTTTAATATGTTAATCACAAATGCATAAAGTTGGCACTTGCCATATCTCATGCCATTCAAAGACTTCACTGCCACAGCACACAGGATGGATAAATTATTAAGGAAGACTACATTTTTAATCTAATGAGTACCAGATAAAATAATGAATAATTGACGGTTAGCTTAGCATATCCTTGTCGGCTAGAACAATAGGCTGCACAGCCACATGCTTTTCTCACATTTCATCCCCTGTAACTTATTTACAGAACAATTCTTTTCAAGTGCTTGTTGGTATGCAAATACACTTCCACAGTAAGGCACTGATGAGGCTCTGCTGCCATGGCAGTCTTCAGTTCTCGGGATGAAAGCATTTAGCCCACTTCATCCTTTGTTAAAATAAGAAGGACCACTGGGCTTAGAAGATATTATTTATAGAGAAGAACTGCTTTGGTAGAGAAACATAATTTGCTTTCCAGTATTGTAAAAAGCCAATTGGACACCGTTATACAGACTGATTCTTTATGGGTGGGAGGGAAAATCATTTGAAAGATGACTAGTTCCTTGCTCAATTATTTGCCATCTGAATTTTAATATGAGCAAAGGGATGAAGTGAAATTTACACATGGCATTCACCTGACCTGCTCAGACTCCTGTTTTAGCAGACGGCTGTTCGATATTTCCCTGACCTCTTCCAGGCACCCTTGCAAACATTTACTTGGCGGTGAAGAAGGGTGATGTCTGTTAAGTCTCCATCACAGAGTCTTTTGAAATGTACTGCCATAGAAAAGTACATTTTAGATGATGACTTGAAATAAAATCCATATAGAAAAGGAGGCATAAAGCGTGAGGGAACTTTTCTCAAGGGATCAGACAATATTTCTTCACGGTCCAACCTAGAACACACTGCAGAAAGCTATGCTTTTCCATAACACTTTTAAAGTATATTCACACATTTAAACTCTACACTTTTCAAATGTGCCAGTTTATTTATTAAAGTTTTTCTTTTCCATTTCTAAACTCCTGGTACACTAACTGAAAAGGAAAAAAATCATAGCATACCTTACAAAACACCATCCTTTAATAAACTGAATGCATTAACTTCATGTCTCAGGAATTCAGTTGCGTTAAAATGATTTACCATTTCTTTCCTTATTAGATATGAGATGATAAAATGTATTTGCTGCAGACTTCAGTAGGAATCAGCTGTCAATTCAACAAGCTTCTTTGATCTGGGTGTCCACTGCTCTGACTGCATGCTGTGATGTAGCACTATCACTGGTCTTCTCTCTCACCAACACATAGAAGTAGCAATAGCAAGCTGTCATCGGGCCAAATGATGTGAAGTTGTACCTACTTGCATGAAACAGACAAAGCAATTGCAAAGAAAAAAATAAGGCAAAATGTTGAGCTGTATTGTCGTTGGAACGAGACTGAAACTGTGTTTTAAGGGAGGAAGGAGACAAAAAAGACTGCTCCAACTATCACTGTCATGACATAAAAAGGCGAGACAAAAAAAGTCAGAAAGAAGAAAACACCGCCATTAAGTGAAAAATGGTGTGCACGCTGAAGACTGGCTTGTGCTTGATGAATAAAAAAAATGAATACAATAACCCAATGTTTTTGTCTAGAATGCTCTGTGGAGACGTCGAACACTTCACTGTAGAGAACAGATTCCTTTAACTGGAGATCCCAATATTTCCCACAAAATCCAGCTGCAGATGATGGCTTCAAGAATGTGTGCTGCATGCGCACACACGCACACGCGCACGCGCGCACGCACACACACACACACACACACACACACACACACACACACACACACACACACACACACACACACACACACAC
>JAVQJL010089158.1:0-20493 GCA_036024295.1 Nannoperca obscura | reverse complement strand
ATAGATAGATAGATAGATAGATAGATAGATAGATAGATAGATAGATAGATAGATAGATAGATAGATAGATAGATAGATATCTCCACAGTAGCTGAGTATATAATTTAATAAGTGAATGAGCCTATAGAAAGTCCATCTAAAGTAACTCAATATCCACAACATTAGCCTAATATCACAAAGCAATCTGATATTTATTATTGCAACAGAGAGCTGCATTCAGCTGCCCCACCACCACCACCACCCCCACTACTGCAGAACCACCACTGCATCCTTATGTGCTCGAGCAGCCTGCTTTGGTATTTCAAACCCAAATCTGCACCAGTGGATTGAAGCCAGTGAAGTCGGTTAAAAAGCATCTCTAATCATCCTCCACTCCAAAGGCTATTATCTCCTAAAAGAATCCGAGGATGAAAGCTGGTTTGATGCGTCTATTTTAGACTGATAGTGAATTTTCTGAAGAGGTATCAGGGTTAGAACATTTAATGTAGAGCTACTTTTGAACTACTTTGTGTCTTTTACTTTATTTTTCTTCCTGTTTCTGTTACTTTTTGCTTTCTTTCCTCTTGATTAAAAAAACAAAGATAAGAGAAGGCATTCAACAAACATTTTTATTTAAACCTATGACACTAATTGTGTCTACTTGTGTTTCTCCTCAGTGGCCATACCCCCCTGATGGTGACGGGGACCAATCTGGACGTGGTTCAGGAGCCCAGGATGCGAGTCAAATACGCTGGCCGAGAGTCCGTCAACGTAAGAACCACCATACTGTCAAACTGCGTGTGTGTACTCCCTGATTACACATACTACATACACACGCTAGAAAATATACGCTTACTAGGTCCTGCTTGACTCACCAAATACTATACAAGCAATGTTTAGCTTGGGTATAAAAAAAAAGTAACTTCCACAGCCCTTCCAGTACCATGCGGTACTTAATTAAGAGTTTACCATAATATTTTCCTGAGGCTAAATCCCAGCTCCACACCCCAGCCCCCACATGCTAGTGCATGTTGTTTTACTGTCACACCAAGCATCCTGGCTGAACATTTCCAATTGTTAAAGGAAAAATAATGTTCCAAACTTCATAAAAATTTAGCAGCACTGGAGCTGGTGAAGGACTGTACGGTTTGAGAGAAGTGGTGTGGGTGTGTCAGTGGGGGAAAATGTTGGAGGTGTGCATGATCGGGGGCAAGGAGACCCCTAATGGGTTCCAATGGAAGATTAACTGTGGTCAGAAGTCTTTGGTCAGCATAAAGAGCCCTTGTATAATCAAAGTCTTGGCTGCGGGAAATCGTTACAAATTGCATTTGAGCCCCTGTCCTGGGGCTCCTTGTTTAATTAAGAGGATGGGATTTCCTCTCCGTGGTCTGGGGAAAGGTGGGGAGGGCAGACGAGTGGACTAAAGGGGAGAAGCAAGGATAGACAGTGGGATGGGTTGAGGAGGAGAATGGGCAAAAGAAAGGAGCTCTGTGCCCAGTGCTGTTCTTCATTCACACAGACTTTATGAACATAGCACAAAAACAGGTTTGAATACAATAGTTCCTGGTCTTTTTTCTTGTGACTTCTTAATACAAAGCAATTCCTACTACTGCATGACTATGAGCAGCTGAACTGATCAGACCTATTTATTTGAATAACTGATTACACACGAATCCCTCAATTAGCATTTCTAAGCACTAAAAGTCAAATAAATGTTTATAACACACCATGGTGTATTTGTAAGTATTTATTACTGTGATTTTTAAAGGCATTAGCTTAGTGCAATGGCCAAATTATTATAATTTTTTTCTGAAAAGGTAAAACAATACAGTATTGCACAAAATATAAGCTAAGATTCAAGAAAAGCTGAATTTTCTTTATGAATTCTTATTCTAACTCTTCTTTATTCTAAACTTGAACCTAAAAAAATAACAACCTTGTTGGTATTAATTTGAATATATTCATATTGTCAATTACTTATTTTGTCTCATGACCCCTTATATTTATCTAATGATGAATTGTTCATTTTGAACGACTCTTTGATATGAACGAGTAGTAATGAGTCATTCGTTCATTTTGGCCACACCTGCACAACAATAAAAATGCATGAGTTTCATTTTATTCACATGACAGCTGACTGGTTTGGGTTTTCATTTGCATTCATTGTCCAGGTGACAGCTTCACAGGCTCAGTATTGGACAGAAATAAGTGTGAATGGGTCTTCAAGTAGTTCGTTATTTTTCATGTGACAAGAACTAAGTCACTAAAAAGAACCAGTTGTCATATCACTAGTCTTTAAAGCCACGTCTTACTTGTAGGATTCTGCACACATTTGTCCCAACATGCCTTCTCCCCCTCTACAATTGCATCTTCCCATCCCTGACATTAGTAGTCTAAAATTGGCCTTAAGTGTCTGACTTGCTTAGGGAATGTTCCTTTACTAAAAATCATAACTCTGCCCTGGGCTTTTTGTGCTCCTCACGTAAGGACACGTTTTCCCTAAAAGACCTTTGTGAGTTACGAAACCCTGGTAATTACAAGTGAAAGACAGATCTGTGCAATTTTATGATTAGGGAAGAGAAAAAAAAACACTTGATGAGACAGACGCTATTGGAGACCTGGCAAAATGGGATTTGACTCGTGTGTGGGTTCCGTGCTGTTTGATTTGTCAGTTTCCAAGGCTTTGAAAGAGAGTTGTTCATCTCCACCCTGCCTCGTCTCTTCCAACTCCCTACCTAGTGCTTCTCAAAAGAAGCCTGTGTCTCTGTCTTGATTGGCCCTACAGCCACAGAGGATGGATTTCTATTAAATACTAAGGTTACAATTACCCATCCTTCATCCCATATCCCCTTCCTCTACCCCTTTCCCCCTTTTGTCACTGGAGGAAGGCAAACAGAAGAGCAGCCTATAGCTGCTGTCTGTCAGCCAGCCCTCAAATGATCACCTGTCTCCCACTAAATTGCTTCTTTTCTTTCGCTCTCTCGTGTCACCTGCACAGATTCACAAAGAAATGGAGAGAAAAAAAGGGACAATTTTCTTTGTGAAATACTCTGTATCTGATTCACACTGAAACATTTATCATAATCTTGATTAAAGCTAAAAGGGGTTATTTTCCAGCTCCAGAACATTTCCCTGTCCCAGAAAGATTTCGTCTACCATATTCGCCACACTTAAGATGCCTGGACTGAGTGTCAGGCTTGGCATGTCAGGTGCATTTGCAGCTGCTGCTGATCAAAGACATGATTACACTGAGCACTAGAGGCACCGACCAATGATAATGGACACTCAGAACTTCCAATTTACATGTTCATAATGGTTTTGTATGTATAAGTGTCTTATAATGATATCCACATCAACAATATCAGCATCATGAGTAGCTCATAGAATCACAATAACATCTTAAGTGTCCACAGTCTAGAAGGCAACCACTGTTTCCTCTTTGACATCTCTGTTGTGTAGCTTCGATGTTGACTTCAAACGAAGAAAAAACATTTTTTATTTCATGAAGCTATGCTCACAGATGACGTCTGAAATTAGCCACACCGTCATCACAAGACATCCAGCGGATGATATTCCCACTTCTAGCGTTGCATACATCTTAGAGGAAAATGAAACTACTGGCTCTGGCTTTGCAGGAGCTTAAATACCACGCAGATCCTTTATGGACAGATCAGAGCGGAAGTTAGAATTATTGCCAGTATTAGCAGTTGATTGGAACAGCAGGCAGGCAGGAAAATAGAAGGAGTAACAAAGTACAGGAACAGAGGAAAAGTCAGTGACGAGCTATCGAATGTTAGCCTCCAGATGACCTTTGACTGTGACCCTTCACATTTCTCCTACGCACATCTCCACAGCCAGTCCATCTTATCCCTTATTCTTCTCTCCCTCTGTCTCTCTCACTACTGCCGTGGCCAGAGACCTTTGAATGGTTGAGTGGGCTGTAGCTGCACAGTAGATCATGATAATGTATTCAGCCAGAGGGGTTGGAGTGTTACTGCGTTAAAACACCCTGGCTCCGTCCAACACTAGAGAAAGAAGACAGATGAGGCCAAGATTCCAATTATTTTCTCTATCTGTTGACCTCAATTCACTTTATCAATGCTGAACAATGTGTAGCTTCTTTCTTCACATGGCCTAAAGTGGTGGATGTGCTATTGTATACACTGTACAGTATTTGGCAATATACAGATTTTTGGTTTTATAATGGTTTGCTAAAGATAGAGAGTGAAAATAGATGTTTGGTATCAAAGCAGTGTAATGTTATGAGTGTTTATTGTAGCATTCTGCTGAGAATTAGATGGATGAAGGATTACTGGAAATCCAGTGATCCTTATAAATCTGTTTGTAGTGTGAACAGAATGCACTATGTGTTAATAAAAAGTACTTAATAACTATCTATTGAAAGGCAGAAGTCATGCAAAGGTGTTATGGTGTTTTGAAATGCAGCCATTTATCACCTCACCCACAGAGAAACCTAAATATCCCGTTTTCTTTATCAAATCCCACAATGCCCCATTTACCCATCACTATTTACTCGCTCGTCGCTTTGGATTTACACGCGTCACACTCACTGCCTGAAAAACATCCTACATGATAGCAGCAGTTTTTATCCTGACAGGATTCAGCGAAGGAAAGGATTTATTTAAGAAAAATAAAGAGAAAAAGTAAGAGTAGAGAAAGTGAGGACAGTATAGGAAAAAAAATACCCCACAATATCCATCTCCGGCAGAGCAGATGGTAGTCAGAGCTGTAGTTGACTTGCAAATGCTTCGCTGTTCCAACGTGACAGTCACGAGGATGCTGCTGGAGCATCTGGGCCTGTCTATATAACATGTTACCCTGCCAACAGTAAAAAAGCAGACCATTTCAAACGTAATTTGAACTATTTTATCTATTAAACTGTTTATTTTCCACACACTGATATATGATCTATTCCTAAATGCTGTATATACATTATGGGGAGGGGGGTAAAGATCTAATTACACAAAATACACAGCGTGTGATGCGTGTGTACATAGTGGTGGTGGTGGCTGAGCTGATTCGTCAGTTAATCATTTAGTCAATCTACAGAAAATTTGAATTAAATTAAATTGTTAAGGTAATTTTTCAAGCAAAAATACCAAACACTGAATGTCTGATATCATTGTGAACTGAATATCTTTGGGACTGTTGGACAAAACAAAATATTGGAAGATGTCACCTTTGTTAACAACTTTAGGAAATTGTAACAGACATTGATTGACACTTGATAGGCCAAAAAATGAATCAGTTAATTTAGAAAATGATAATAACCGTCAATTGCAGCCTAATGCCATATACACAGTATGCCCATGTTCTTGAATCAGAATTTATTTTCACCTTTTGATTAAATGCTCTACAAAACACACAAACACTCTATAGTCTGTATCCAAGAGCAAAGTAATTAAGGAGACCAGGCCCTCCTTTCACTTCTACAGTCACACACCTGCAACTTGCTTTGCACCATGCTGGCAAAATACATTTGGTGTAGCCTACACAGAATGAGTTTGCATCGATCTCCCTGGCCTGCTCCCGAGCAGACAACAGGTAGGAGGTGTGGTAGTCGCTAGCGTTCACCAGCTTTGATGATATTTACCTCTAATTAAGTTTCTTCCCCAGAGAGAGAGAGCTGGGAGGGAGTGAAAGGAGATAAAAACCTCTCTGAACAGAGTGCTGTGCAGCAATCAATCCTCTCTCCCCTTCCCTCTAGAGCAGAGCCGGCGAGGATGGATGGAAGACAGGTCTCTCATCTGGGAAAACTGGAGAGAAGTAATAAAAGAGCCATAGCTCACGCTCTACCTGAGGAGACAGAGAAGCAATGCCTCCATCCTTTCTGGTTGTTGTTCTCCAGTGTTTTCAGTGAAGCAGTAGCAGCAATTTAATTTCGATTTTATGCAGGCTTCCTCCCCAATAAAGATGGATTTAATGGCAGACGATAAATTATTTTCTCTGAAAAGAATGAGGATTTTATATGCCAATTATTAGGTTGCGGAACTCCCTGCAGGGTTCTAGTTGATACCAATGTGTTTTCAGTTAAGATCACCCTCTTAGGCTATAACAAACAGGAGGCTTTACAATGGAGCAGCTTGAAACTTGGTGTTTTATTTTAGAGCCAGAGAAAACCAAACATCTTAGCTGTGTCGAACCGTCTATGTTTATCCTGGATGACTGAATCACACTTCTTGTTTGATTTCAGGGTGCTCCGGCTATCACAGAATGATGTGTAGACTGTCTGAGGGCAACACATCACCAGTAGCATCTCAAAAAGTAATACATTTTTCCTCCTGTCTTTATCCGTTCTCCCCAGGTGTGTAAAGTATTGAACACCACCAGTATGAGCTGCTTGGCTCCCTCCCTGGTGGCAGAGTACCTTTCAGGGTTGGACACAGTAAAGCACGCAGACGAGTTCGGGTTCATCTTCAACAACGTCCAGGCGCTGCTGGTTTACAACAACACCAACCTCCTCTACTACCCAAACCCTTATTTTGAGCCCCTCAGCACCACTGGCGTCCTGGAGCAAAAACCAGGCTCACCCATCATTCTCAAGGTACAGGAAATAAACATTAGTATGCATTCAAATCTATGGGAACATTTACTGGTTCAACCCCCGCAGCATACTTATCATGCTGTCCTTGGGCAAGACACTGACTTCTCTGGATATCAACATCAGCTAAAAATGTGTAATTTATGGGAATTTTTTTTCTCATTTTTTGGTTTTAAGAAGTCTTGTAACTTAATTGAGGAATATGTTGAATGTTTTCGTCCTGATTGCCAGCTGTTTCCACTTACTGCCAATATATTGCATTGTTTGATCTTAGTATGTAGTCATATTTGGCCGCAGCTGTGCCCAGACCTAGGGATCTAATTTACAGTGTATTTGGGTGACATAATGGCTTTGCAGGTTTTCATCTTCACTGAGCCATGTGTTAGTGTGTCCCGAGTTTTTCTCTTAATTTCGCACCCTGCTGTCGATCTCCTCGTGCCCACAGGGCAGAAACCTGGTTCCCCCAGCATCAGGAGGGGTGAAGCTTAACTACACTGTGCTGATAGGAGAAACCCCCTGCTCTGTCACTGTGTCTGAGAGCCAGCTGCTGTGTGAGCCGCCCAACCTCACCGGACAATACAAAGTCATGGTCAGTATGGGTAATGGCCTGTCTGTGTTATCATCTATCTTCCATGAACTTTCCCTGCCACTCTGTTTCCGTCTATCCATGTATTTGTGATTTCCTCCTTCATAAAAGTTGGCCTCTAAACTCCATTATTCATGCTCTCATCATCGTTCATTCAGCTGAAGTAAAGAGGTCAAAGGGAGAGCAGCATGAGTCGGCTCTAGCTGTCAAAAGGTTCTGCCAGAATCCACTGCAATTATTTTTAGTTGCCTGCTCGCTTATTGAGTGCAAGCCCCAAACTATTTCCCTCTCAACGTTAGTGCGTAGGTGGCTGCATGTGTTTGCACTCAGTATCAATTTCAGCAGACAATATTTACCTGTGTTGTGGCAGGACTTCTGATACTTATGCTTTGTGGTGTATCAATTATTATGTGTTATAGATGTCAAAACCAGTGTTGGGATTTTGTTTAAGCATTAGGAAATGATGCATGCCTCTCTCTGTGTTGTAGTTGGAAGGATCTTCTTAACTACACTAATTTAAAGTGTAATTATGTGTAATTGTGTCTCTCCACAGGTTCAGGTAGGTGGTCTCCACGTCTCCCCTGGCGCGGTCCACATCATGTCTGACAGCCTGCTGACCCTCCCGGCCATCGTCAGCATCGCAGCTGGCGGAGGTCTCCTCCTCATCATCGTCATCCTCGTCCTCATCGCCTACAAGCGAAAGTCACGTGAGAATGACCTCACCCTGAAGCGCTTGCAGATGCAAATGGACAACCTGGAGTCACGAGTTGCCCTAGAGTGCAAAGAAGGTTAGTATTAGAATAAAGTCGGCCAGACCGACTAAGTGCAGCACTGTATAGCAACTGATTGACTTAAGATAGTAGAATGAGTGTGATTATGGGTCTACTTTGCTTGGAGAATCCCATTTACAGCTAATCATGTTTTAGGCTGCCCTATCTCTCATGTAGTTGAATGGGGCTGGTGAATGCATTTCACTTTGTGCAGACTGTAATCACAATGTGTATTTACGCATATTGTATAGTGTATGTATTAAGAAAATTACTGGTGGTCTGTGTGTGTGTTAAATAATGCAGTGAAATTGTCTCCAAATCTGCGTCACTGAGTCATCCTGGTTATAAATCACAACACACAGATTAAGTCGGTTAGCCCTTGCAGTTCTTCCTGCTTTCTAGTTTGCATGCTGGATACAGACCCGCATACTAGACACATGAATACAGAGTTTCTCATTAGACTAACCTCAACCTCCTCCCAGCGAGAGACACATTATTCT
This sequence comes from Nannoperca obscura, assembly GCA_036024295.1. NCBI lineage: Eukaryota > Metazoa > Chordata > Actinopteri > Centrarchiformes > Percichthyidae > Nannoperca > Nannoperca obscura. Next base: position 12,096 of record JAVQJL010089158.1, on the reverse strand, counting down.
TGTTACCTTTTATTCCAGATTTAACTGGAGGGCTAAGTCCACATTTATCTTTTTATGCAATGTGAGTGTGTATTTATACCTGTGTATGTGTTTGCGTGTGTGTATTTCGTTCCCGCAAAAGTGAAAAATGAATGCCGTTAAGCGTTTCATCCCAAGTTGTTGGCGTCACTGCTACAGTATCAAAACACACAGCTGCTTGAAACACAGTCCTCCCTTGTGGCTTGGAGTTAAGAGAGGGCACAGCAGATCATCAGACCTTTGACATTCTACCCAGTGGGAGGACCACAGATAACCTCATGCTGACCTCCAGCTACCACTCCATACAACAGTTTACCAAGAGTGCTGTATGTTGAGTTTTACATTTACTTTATGTTATCAAATATAAACAGCTGGTTGGCCCCTGATGTCATCATCTGGGTCATTATAGCCAATCACTGAGACAGCAAAAGTGAGGTTTATGTGTTCAGTGGATTTCATCAGCCAGAGAGGACCTTACTATTTATCCCCTCCAGCCACCCCTGATGAGCTCTCCCAGTGTTGTGTAGTGAAAAAAAACATCCTATTGCAGCAAACTTCCAGAATGGTCGGATGACAGACAGATAGACAGACAGGCAAGCAGACAGACAGAGCAGGCGAACAGGGGGAATCAGTCACACACAGGCAGCCTTAGGAAAGGAGAAGATTAATGTTTTAACCATTAGCAGGGGCCAGGAGTGTACTGCCTCGCGGGGTGGATTTAGATGGGTACCTGGGTTCCTCCTTATGAGTATATACACTCGTGTGTGCTTGTGAGCCCATGTGTTGGCCCAGGGGGCCAGGAGGATGGGGGCTAAGACTGGCTAGAGATGGCGGTGTTAGGGGACTTCTGCTGCTCCTGTTATAGGCTGCAGATGGGGGGAGCCACCCCAAGGGGTGGCGAAGCAGAGCAACAGAGCCGTGGGCCTGAACAGGAGTCAGTCAGGATGGAGCCAATTAACTAGTGCTCACCTGCAGCCTCACACTGAGATGACACACACTCTTTGGGGCCTTAGCTACAGCCAATTTACTGACTGGTAGATAAAAATGAGTGAGAAAGGGAGGTGTGTGAGAGAGAGAAAGCGAGCTCTGTGTTTTTTAAGGGAGAGATGTGAAATATTGAGTTTCTCTGACGTGAAGACTATCTTGGGCTTTAACTGCCAGCTTCATCATAACCGTAGTAAACACCATGAAGATAAGAAGGATTCACATATTTGGTCCTTGGGGATTAAAGGATGGTTTTATTCGTATACTGCATGTCTCAAGTATTCCCTCCAACTGGTCTCTCTTTCCTATAATCCTTCTCTCCCAGCCTTTGCCGAGCTGCAGACAGACATCAATGAGCTGACCAGTGACCTGGACAGAGCTGGTATCCCCCATCTGGATTACAGAACCTATGCTATGAGGGTCCTCTTCCCCGGAATAGAGGACCATCCTGTCCTCAGAGAACTGGAGGTAACGAGAGAAAGACAGAGAACAAGAAAGAGAGAGATTGGAAAAGAAGACATATAAGCAGCAAATGCATTAAGAAAGGGCAAGAGAAAGTCAAACTGAGGTAAAAAAACACATAGGGAGAGAGTGTCCACCTTTACCACTCTCCCTGCAGGGCAACCTCCACAAAGTGCTTGGGCGGGAAAGGACACCAGTGTGCCACTTATTCGTTCTACCCTCTGGTCACACACACATACACACATTAGCCAATCATGCTGAGCAGCATACACACGTATGTGCACCTCACATGCAAGCTCCCTCATGGAAAACGGGGTCCCCAGCACATGGCTATTTCATCCCCCAGTGGCTGCAGTATGAAGGGTAATGAACTGAGTAATTCTCAGTCCTCAGGCAGGTCTGTGGGTTCCTCCATTGGGGGAAAACTGACTGGTTAACACTTTCCGCTTCTCTTCATGGGGGCAGAATAGTGCCGGGAAAATGAGTTTATTTAATGTGGAACACACAGAGTGGAGTCCAGAGGATGACACTATCAGGGATAAAGAGATTCAACTAGATAGAGGTCTGCCATTTTATCTGTAGATTCAGGATGGGATTGGTTTACTAGGCCTGGTTAGCTAGAGGGGTGGTGGACCAGACCAGGCTAGCCCTGTGTGGTATCAGTCAAAGGCAATGCCTGTTCACGTCTTAGTGCAGTGCTGTTCAGTAAGCTGCATAAGCTAGCCATTTTGTGTGACAGTTTTTCCTGTCAAAAGGACCCAAATTAGATTTCTAAACTCTTGAAAAACAGTGACATGTACTCAAAGAAATACAAGGAAAGTGAAATGGCAGCTAACTCAATGCTTTTTAACAGACCCAAGTCAATAATTGATTAAGATCTTCTCAGTTACTCACCATGAGTGGGAACTGTGCCCTGCTCGGAGTGAAACATGAGTTAGGCTTTGGGTGCCTTTGGAAAAATCTTTATTTTGTGTGAGACAAGGTCAAGATGAAAGTTGAAGAGCAACACTCCCTTTCTAAACTCACTCAGCTCATAACCATCCAAATGAATACTGAATATATATTATTCAGATTAGTGTTGGAAACGTATTAGCATTAACATCGTTTTCCCCTCCCTTGTGTCCAGGTGTCAGGGAATGGCCAGCAGAATGTGGAGAAGGCCCTAAAGTTGTTTGGCCAGCTCATCAACAACAAAGTGTTCCTGCTCACCTTCATCCGAACACTGGAAATGCAGCGTTCTTTTTCCATGAGGGACCGCGGCAACGTGGCCTCACTTATCATGACGGCCCTGCAGGGGCGACTGGAGTATGCAACCGATGTCCTCAAGCACCTGCTGTCGGACCTCATCGACCGCAACCTGGAGAGCAAGAACCACCCCAAACTGCTGCTGCGCAGGTAACACAGCACGCGTCAAGACAAGCATAGTGATAATGTCCTGTAGGAATATGATGGCTTGGTTCAGCTTGTGCCCGCTCAATTTAAACTTTATGAATTAAATTTACCGTAAATATCACTGGGAAGCAAACGGTCAAACTTGTTGTTAGTAAGTAATTAGATTGACATTCATGTTCTTGATTTAACATTGAAATTATTAAAAATAAGAACAAATGAATTAACATAAAGCAATATAAACAAACAAATTATACCTGATCATATTCAGAGAAACCCCTTAATCCTCAGTAACACTGTACGCTCTACAAAACTATTTCAGTTGTTTGATTTGATTAATTTTAGTCAAAAAGATACTGTATATCCATTCACATATCATCCTGTGCTCAGAGGACAGTTATGCAGATACTGAAAATAGTCCTCATTTCAAAACATGTAAAGACGCTCAAGGCTGTAGGAGAATGTTGATACATATAGACAGATGGGGGGGGGGGACTGATTTAGAGCTGTACGTTCTGTCCCCTTTTTCTTGTGGGTGGATGCATTGTGATTCTCCCGTGTTCCCAAGTAGACACTTCACAGAATAAGGCTCGCAATGAGTAATGAGCTAAAGTACATCCACAGTATGCTGAGATAAACGCCATGCGCTCTTCACATCATGAGAAACATCTGAATTCCATGCATAATTCCGTTTTCTCTCTTGTGCTGTCTCTCCCCTGCCCTCTCTCAATGCCAATGTCAGTCTCACTTATCCTCCGGGCTCGGGCTCCTTATAAAACATTCACAAGCAGTTCAACTTAACTTTTTTCCCCCTCTCTTTTTGTCTCCAGTGTACATTGTTTTCTGGGGGAGTTGGGGTGATGTGCTAAAAGTTTAAACACCTGCCAAATCCATGCCCAAATGTCCTCAGCTGCTTTGGTGGCTCTGTAGATAGAGAAACAGGTGAAAGGACTGACAAACAATACATAGCTGAAAAAGGTACAGAAGGTACAGGCCTGTTCTGGGCATGATTTTTATTATGTTTACATGTCTAATAAGCAGAGACAGTGAGAGCAGGCAGCTGCTGTACTTTCAAACAACACCTTCATTCTGATGTTAATGCTCCCTTGGTGTCTCTCTATTTGAAAACCCCACATTAATAGTCAGAGTAAATAACTGCCAGACTGAAAAGACAGCAGCATACAGAGAATGGGGTTGAAAGACAGAGAAGTGGACTAAAGTGACACAGCATCAAATGGACCTGGATTAAGCTGTTATTTTACATGACAGCAGGGCACCACGTCACCACTAAGTTTTCATTATCCTCTCTTATTAGGAAAACAGTGGTACGTAATCCTCTGGCCTGCCGTTGCCGCCTGGAGGGCTAAATGTCCTATAGTTTTTTACATTTCACACCCCATTTTTCTGAAGAATTGAAGGGATTATCGATTTGACATGGCTCTTTTCTGTTGTTGTCTTCCTCATCGCCTATTTAGAAAAAAGCCGTCAGTCAAGCCAGCCGGCTGACTCACACACACATGTCTGTGATGATAGTCAAATTGAGCACGTCTCTAAGCAGTAATTGTGTTTGTGCAGGATGTCGAGTGAGGCTGCTTGGCTGTGCTTTGTTGCCAGTTTCCCATTCAGTTGCCTTTTCTGTCAGCTCTCCTCACTCCATTATCATATATAATGGGATAGTGAAATCCTTGCTATTATGTTGTCTAAGACCCCCCTGTGTTTTCTGGTATTAATGAATTAGCAGCATGTTAACTGATCCTTCTGCTTTTTTTTTGATGTTGTGTGTATTAGAACTCCTAATATACTGGTGCAATTAATACATCTGTGTTGGCTATATGTAGGAGTCACTTTGATGGTTGTTCTAGATTAATTATTAGTGAGCTTAGGGTCTCTGGGCCGAATTTACACGGCTACAGGCGAGAGCCAACGTACAGGAAGAAACTCCAGGTCACCCAACCCACTTCCGTTCTCATTTATATTACAGTGGGTTGAAAGTGCATCCCAAGACATGTTCAAGTCACCGCGCACAGCTTTGCTTTTCTCACCGCTCAGCTGTCATTGAATGTTTTTCTCCAGAGGGGAATACATCCACAAGCTCTAGCATACGCAACCTTTTAAGAGCCCCATAATCACACAAGCATTACAGACTTAGATACAAAAATAGTTCCATCTGTCATGGCATTTTAGCATGTTATCCTCATGTTCCCTCAGTGACCTGCAATAGTAATCAAAGTTTAATGTGTAATATGAATCCAAATAGTTGCTTATTAAAGGATGAGGCTGGTGTTATTCTAGATGTCTGTTATTGTAAACGAAAGCAATGAAAAGACTACAACCAGCAGAGCATTAGTTTGTCTCTCAGTATTTTGCCACCTCACCTCTGTGGCACTCAGCCTCAAACCCATTTATTCTTACTGAAGACGCGAATCTTTTTAACAGGTCACAAACACATACTTCATTTTAAAACCACACGGGCATGGTAGTTTTTAGATATCATTACTCAAACAGGAGCAAATTGTCTACTTGTGTGTTACTTGAGTGTTTACAGCAGCAAGACGGTGTATATGGGAGTTGACTCAAAATAAACTACTGTGCCCATGTTCATCATAATAAAGGAACATGTCACGCAGTGCAACCATGTGGGTAATTTGTGTGGTTTTAATAGTTTTGGGTGAAAATGCTTTTTTTACAAATAGAATATTACCAGAGGTGTTCTTAAAAAGCACAAGATGAAAAATGATTAGAACCTGTTTTCATTCTCACATTGATTGACAGGTATTTTTGATACAGAGACTGGATAACTTATCCATGTTTGCTTACAATGAAAACTTTACAGTGTACCTTTAAAGCTTTAAAGTAAGTAGTATTCTGAGCAAGTGTGTGATATAGTGTAAGTGCATCTAAAAGAGAGTGTAGGTACAGAATATATGTGTATGGTGCAGAGGGAAGCTGTGTGGTAAAATGTGGTTGCTCCAGCAAAGCAAGGTGCCCTTAATTATTGAGACCTGTTCTCTGCAGTGAGCTCTAGTGAGAAAATGGAGTGCCATGCCATCACTGGCCACAGAACCGAGGGAAAAGAGAGGACAAGAGGGTAGACGAGAGGAGGGAAAAGGTTAAGAATGCGGAGCAGCAGTGGGGGAGAAGGATTTTAACCATGGAATTATAGTTAAACAACTAATAAACTGATTAATTCAGCAAAAAATGCAGGTTTTGAATCCTTTTCACTGATGGATTTCCTAGTTACGTGGGCAGAACATTGAAGATGCTGCATGTAAACTGGTTCTCTGATTTACATCCGCCTCCCTCTCACCATCTCTGTATGCCTTCAACATGGCTTTTTCTGTATTCCTCTCACACATACTGTGTCTCTCACATGGGCAGATTATCCTGATAGCATTTTTTTTTCATATTTGAGTGTTTAATTGCTGATGTGCTATCTTTACTTTATTGGGATTGATAATATTAGATTAACAGTCTACAGTCACTACACTCTTAGCTTAATATAGAGTCCAAACTATAGATATGGCTATAATCATTTCAGATGTTTTGATAAAAAGCAATGAGGAATGTGGCTCTCTCACCTAGATTGCAGGGCTATAGGTAGAATGAATAAAATGGCTGTTAAAACAACATCCCTCTTCTTCACTTATGTTAAGTGTCTTCCAAGATCTGATTTGCACATTTGCTGACAGTAGATTTGACTTCGCAGCACCTAATATGCTTACAGTAGGTCATACATATGCATTCCACAGTAATGCCTCATGAAATTTCCATTTATTTGAATTTCTTTCCCCTTCCTGAAAGAGGTTGAATGGGCTGAATCGTTATATCACAGAATGAAAATGAATGCTTGTAAAAAGCCTCCTGGCTGATATGGAAAACAAATCATTGCCATTTATTTGAGGATGGCTGAGTGTAACGATGGCCTGGATGTGTTTGAATGCCAGAGGGCAGTTTGTATTATGCTGTAGATGTTCTGTAACATATACTCTTTTTCCTATAACACTAGCTATATGCTAGATACCATTTCACCTTCCATCACACCAGTCCAGTAAAAAGAAATTACAGCATATACAGTATCTTGTCTTTATGTAGTAGAGATATAATATCCCCAGTCAGTTAAGTTCCTGGAATCACATGTGAAGGATGCACTCATGCTCTTCCGAGGCGTGCTTTTCAAAGAAACTCTGGTCTCTTTGGTATTTAAAGACTTGAGATGCCTTCCGCTTTCTTTGTCTTGATAGGGGAAGATTTTAGCTCGCAGACTCTTACATTCTCCTAAAAGCTTTTTGAAAGCAATATCCAAGCTTTGACAATGTGTTTGATTTCCTCACTCTCCAGTGCGCTAAGTGGAACTGATGCTGCACCTCGTGGTGTTTGGATTGTATTTTGCTGCATTAGTGAAATATGTTCTTGCGCTCACTTTCCCTCGGTGCTTTTCCCTCTCCGGTGCTTCCCAATAGAGTCCTCATGTCTGTTGTTATTTCACAGCATGGCCTCTTTCTGCCTGTCCATTATTACTGAAACTCCTCTGGTGTTTGATGACCAGAACATGCTAGAATAGCCACTTCCTCTCTCCATTTGCTTCTTAAGTTTCTCCCCAGTCATTCTCTTTACCCAGTTTCTTTCTCTTCTTCATAATGTTCTTTTAATGGAATCACAGAACATTGCCTCAATCTCCTTGAGTCTTTTCAATCTTGTATTATTTTCTCCTCAGCATTTTTGTAATGAGATTTCCGCCCATGCAGAGCACTGGAGTACAGCGTTATTAAGAGAGCAAGTATTGTGTTTGGCATTAGTTTCATTGAAAGACATTTCACTACTTGCTAATACAGCCCACCCTCTACCCTAGCTGCCATTAGGAGACCAGAGATGGAGGGGGGGGCTCTTAAACACTATGTGGGATAATGAAATCCTGATGTTCATTAATGAAACTCAATTAATAGAAAGAAGGAAGCGGAGGCAGATGAGGAGGAGGACAAGAAGGAAAGGAAAGGAGGGAGAACAAAGTGCATTGCCCCTCCTCCCCGCCCGTCCCCTCCACATTCAAAAGGAGAGATATTAAGGGGGAGTCAGCACAGCCCCCACAAAAAGGTTTTATTTGACTTCCTTCTTTGGGAGTTGCTGAGCTTATTAAAATGCTTAATAGGTTCCATTAACTTCTAACACACTCAAGACTCATACAAGCTGGGAGGGGCACATGATAAGCATGGGAGGCGAGGTGGGGGTGGGGGAAAGAGAGGTGAATTCTCGTAGAGGAAAAAGGGCAATTACAAAGGGATTTGGGGTATTGTCCAAAAAATCCACAATATATTTAGGTTTATTCAGCGTGAAAATACAGCCTCAGGCGCGCACAGTGGCTCTTTATGTTTTTGAATGAAGACTTTTTGTTGTGCAGAATTGCAAGGTTGACCTTGTGAATACTGTATGCATGTATTTCTTTCTTTTTGTATGCAAACCCTCACCTGTGTGTTTGTATATGTCATAAATGTGTGTGTGTGTGTGTGTGTGTGCCACTAAAGAGGATACTGCCAGTCGCACACACACTTCTGCAGCTTTTTCAGCGGTGTTTATTCTCTCATCCTGTAGCTGAAACTGGGTGAACTAATCTACATCCCTCTCCCATCCTCCCTGCTGGCACATCGCACTTCAAATAGACTGTCACCCAGCTCTTCATCCTCTTAACGAAGCTGCCAATAGACTGGCCAGCGGTCTCGTTCACAGAGGAGTAGCCTCCAGGCGTGGGAGACAACATCACTACTCAGCCAACATCGTTCAAAATGAAATATAGCCCCTGCTCCACTGTCCTGGCTGCAACTGTAGGAAAGTTGTCTATTTGCATGCAAAGGAGACAGTGAGAGAACTCTCACTCTATCTAAATTTAATGAGACATAGAGAATGAGTGACACTTTTGTGTCTCAGTGACTAAAATGTTAGCTGTCATAACCTTCCCTGGCTGAGACAATCCCTCTGGGACTTCATCTTCGGTCCCAGGCTCTTGCTTGTAGCCCTCAAACACGACTTAACACAATTATCTCCATAATAGTCATAATCTCCCTTTAGGTCCATTCAGAGCCTGAATAGGTATAATCATCCCTAGCAGTATTTAGCTCTGAGGAGACAGAAGCCTTCTAGCTTGTCTTTAATACCTGGCAGCTTCGATTCCTGCTAATCCCCAGTTCACAATAGTGCACTGTAAGGCCCCGCCATCATATACACCAGCGTAATCACAGTAATTTACTGCTACATTAAGAGGGTCATTTTTCTTTTTTTTTCAGTGCTTTGCCATTTAAATTGGCAAGGATCTTGTTCAAGCAGACAGGGAGGGATCATTCTCGGCCAGGTGACAATCACAAGCTGTCACACTCTTGCAAACAGTAGCGGGGCACTTTACCATGGCACCTTAACTTGTGATTAGTGTGTGTAGCAGCTGTGTTAGAAGTAATGGCAGTGATGGTAATTGTGTAGATCTAAAGTAGTAGTAGTAGTTGGCATTGGTGTTTTTCAGGCAGCATTTTCTAATTCTGTCTGCATGCATGCTTGTGCTTGTGCAGTAGTTAAACGGACAAGGCGAAAGAGCAGGGCAGAAGTGTTTTGACGAGATTATGTTATGGAGCTTGTTGTTGCTATTCACCACACGAGCCGCACTAAACTAACCCTTACATTTATGTTTCGTGCTCGTTAACCATTCCCACCTGGCTGTTTGGTATTCTGTCTGCTTCTTTTTTTAAGTCTAACTTCTGTTTCTCTAGTGTTCCATGATGGTGTTAATGAGGTAGAGGGGGGGATGTTTGTCTGGCATTCATAGAAAGATATAAGCCCTCTCGTGTGCACTGTGGTAGAAACAGTTGAGAAGTCATCGCACACTTTTTGCACACATTTTCATGCCCAATCAAGCCCAGCAGCAAGCTGTACCTCCATTTGTGATTGACTGGGAAGGCGGAGGAGGGGAGGGAGGAAGAAGAGAGGAAATGAGAGGAGAGGAGATCACTTTGGCTATGATCAGGCGTTACCTGGCTGTGACAGCACTCGTCTCTCTCAACAGCTGAGGCTTGTCACAGCTGCTGATGTCCCGCTGTGTTCAGCCACACGTGACACACACACACACACACACACACGTTTGCCCACCCTCACATCAATCACACACTCTTTTTAATATGTGCACGCACACAAACCATGCACACACAGATGCCCTGTCTCTGCTCTGTTCTGCTCACTCACTGTGACCACTGTGTTGCAGGCCCGCCCGGGAGGCCAAGATAACCTCCCTGAAGTCTTGCACATAACCTCATGAATTATGGAATTCTTGAATTATCTAGGAGTTTTTGAATAGAGAAAGAGTAGAGTTAAATTTTGTTTTCCCTGTTTTTTTAATGTCATTTCAGAACAGAATCGGTTGCAGAGAAGATGCTTACAAACTGGTTTGCCTTCCTCCTTCACAAGTTCCTCAAGGTTAGTACAATAGGAAACAAATTTATTTTGTGTGTGCGCGTTTCTATCTACAAATATAAATCTATCTTGTGAATCTTATTAATCAAGTTTCTAAATTTAAAGCATGATTACATGATTACATTTTTGTGTTTATGCTGTGATGTTCTCTCATGTGTGAATCTGTGGGTTTGTCTGTGTGTGTGTGTGTGTGTTCACAGGAGTGTGCCGGGGAGCCTCTGTTCATGCTGTACTGCGCCATCAAGCAGCAGATGGAAAAGGGGCCCATCGACACCATCACTGGAGAGGCCCGCTACTCCCTGAGTGAAGACAAGCTCATCCGGCAGCAGATCGAGTACAAAACCCTGGTACGTCACACTCCACAAGGCACACATGACGAATTGCACAGGGGCTGGCAGACGTATACAAGCTCACACTGGTAGAATCATAACAGACAAACAGTTTTTAGTTTAAATACTGTCAATCTGAGGTACACACACAGACACAAAAGCCCACACAAAATGACAGCATGCACACTTACAATTTCTTAATTTTTTGTTTTTTACCACAAACCATTTTTAAGATAGCTGTGTCTGTTATGTTGGTGTTCTTACTCCCTGTATGGAAAGAAAATGAATCAATGAGCCCACAGACACCAGTGTTGGTTCAACATCAGGGTAGGTGGCTTTGGAGATTGGAACACACCAAACAGCCCCCTTTACACGCACACACATACACACAGGCGCACACAGTAAAACACACTCACACACCCAGCATGTGACATGACAATGCTCTGATTGCTCCGACTGGGAATTTGGCTCATTACGTGCTAATGCCCCGGCAGAGCTGGAAATTGGTGTCCCGCCGAAGGTGTGAAATTAGATTTTGGGTTGCCAGCAAGAGCGGAAATGGTTTCTCAAAGCTCCTGCCATGCTTCAAGGAGACTGTAATGAGGAGGAAGCCTAAAGCTGGACCCAAGTCCAAGCAGTAACAGGACACCTCTTGCCACTTCCTCCACTCCCTCATTTCCTTCTGTGAAAGTCTTATTCTCTCTTCTATTCTCCCTATCTGTGCAATCCAGATCCTAAACTGTGTGAACCCAGACAATGAAAACAGTCCGGAGATTCCCGTAAAGGTGCTGAACTGCGACACCATCACCCAAGTGAAGGAGAAGATACTGGACGCTGTTTATAAGAACATGCCCTATTCTCAGCGGCCACGTGCTGTCGACATGGACCTCGGTATGGCACAAACACTGGCACCCACACGCACACACACGCAATACAGACACTCACAGATGCAGTTGGCAGGTGTAAAGTCCTTCACACCCACAGATTAATGTATCAGTGAGAGAAGCCTAGCCATGTGTACAGATTATCAGTGCATTAGTGTGATAAAAGCTGTGTTCCAGCATCCCAGCCAGCGAGCCAGCCTCAGTGTGCCGCTGCCAGGCCTTCTATCAAACTGACTGACAGGGTGTGTTGCATCCCTCCGTCTGGCTGCTTTTGCTGCTTGGTAGTGCCAATAAGACACAGTAGATCGAGATAGAGCATGTGCATGGCTCTGTGTGTGTGTGTGTGTGTGTGTTTTTGCCTCTGTGACGTGGCTGTCTGGCTGACCCAGGTAAGAGCTGACAGACGTGCTCGCCAGCCTCTTGCTGGGCTCCACTCCCACGCAGTCTGCCACTTCCATCCTCGCCTGTCCGTTCCTCGCCTCCCATTTCTTTTCCCCGTCCCTCTCATGTTCTCTCACTTCACCTGGGCGGCCCTGGGGGGGGGGGGGGGGGGGGGGGGGGGGGGGGGGGGGGGGGGGGGGGGG
>JAVQJL010089135.1:0-46510 GCA_036024295.1 Nannoperca obscura | reverse complement strand
AATATGAGGAGGGTGTCTGCCTCCCGTAAACAAACTGGAAGCTGGTTCCACATAAGAGGAGCTTGATAGCTGAAGGCTCTGGCTCCCATTCTACTTTTAAAGACTCTAGGAACCACAAGGAACCCTGCATTCTGAGAGTGCAGTGCTCTAGTAGGGTGATAAGGTACTATAAGCTCTTTGAGATATGATGGTGCCTGACCATTGAGCGCTTTGAATGTGGAGAAGGATTTTAAATCCTATTCTGCATTTTACAGGGAGCCAGTGTAGAGAAGCCAATACTGGAGAAATATGATCCCCCTTTAATGGGTTATTCTGGTTTATTACAACTTGGGGTATGATTAGGCTTATTTTCATAGCCATCATTTCTGTCAGTTTCTTAACCAAGATAACTCCTGAGGTCCAAGAACATGGCAACCACACTAAAAACAACGGGTCAAAAAACACAAGCATCAGACAATTAAACAGGTGTTATTTAACAAACTTCCAGGTTAATCAAACTTATTTGAAAGAGAAAATTACCCAAACTTGGTAATACATTTACCCAAAGTCTGATCTGCTGCACTGTTGTACTTGGGCCCCTGGGGTGGAGGCCATAGAAAGAGTGGGCCATCCAACAGTGTGTTGATAGATAACAAGGCCTTGCGATTTTCTTTTGGTTAAATAGTCAAGCATATAATTTTGTTGTAGAATTCTACTATTTTAATTCCACTACAATAGCCAGAATAACTAATTTGACTTATAAATAGATAGACGCAGTTTGACTTCTAAATAACTTGGTTAAGATCATCTGGATAAACTGTTGGTTTATTTACAACCTGTCTAATCATCTGACTGCTCGTGTTTGTTGATCCACGGACTTTGCTGAAGCTGTGATGTTGCGATGTTCGCAGATCTCAGCAATACTCTATGTGAGTACCATGTTATCATAACATAATGGACAAATATGAAAATAAGACCCCAGGTGCAGGGCCATGTCCAGGATTTTAGAAATCTTGAAGACACATCCACCACCACCTTTTGAAAATTGTGACCCAATTTTATAAATCACTTGTGGAACATGGCGAGTGCAAGAGGTTAAAGTGAGCTGATGAAGATTTGAATTAGTCATTACTACCACAATGGATGTAAACTCAATGAACTGAGTTTGATATATATTGGCTAACATGTCTGAAAATGTTATACTTCAAACACAAGTGCATCACTACAATGTGAAAACATTTTTTTACTTAAGTAAACTGCTACATGAATCAGATTTTTAGGCTTTTTTGATTGGACAACTGACTTGTATGTCCTGCCTTTTTGTGTTACACAAACAATCAACCAATGGAAATATTGACATGTATCATTTTTAATTAACTTCCCCTCTGGCTTCCCAGTTGACTGACTTTCCTGTCCAATGGGAAATTACTTTGACTTTGTTAGACCTCTGTAATATTGAATATTCTACCAGTCAAAACTGTACATTTGAATGCTTTAAATAGTACTTGGTGTGATTGTACTCTGCTGTAATACCACTCCATATGATTCATCTCATACTGTATGGGATCCAACTAATGTGATTAAGCACACACGCTTATACATGCACACAAACTATACAGACACACACACACACACACACACACACATATACTCCTGCAGCTGTGAAGCTGATGCTGTGCTCCTGGACCGCACATGGCTTTTTCTTTTGTGGTGGCTGACAAGCTAATCTGTCAAGGACGTTGACAGGAGCTTTCACATGTGGACTATTGTAAATAGGGTTTTACACACACACACACACACACACACACACACATATATCATGCATCTAATATCATGCAACTGATAGAATAAAAACACAAATGTGTGTGATAACACACACATACACATGTAACAGGTTAGATATAACACAACCAAACATAATTAGGTGCAACTATACTATGCTAATGCCACACACACACACACACACACACACACACACACACACACACACACCCATCATCTTGACATTCTTCAGTATGGTGGCTTGCTGCCATTGGTCTCCTCACATCCCTGTCATCCTGCCATCCTTTCATCCTTTAATTCCTCTGCCCTTTCATCTGTCCATCACTGTTAATCATCAGTATTTGTTTGTTGGATATCCTCCGCTGCCTCCCTCAGGCACTGGATTTGTTCGGTGTATGTGTGTGTGTGCATGTATTTTTGGCATAGATATTTGTTAAAGCCTTTAATCTCTCAGTTAGTGTCTCCCATTCAATTAAATAAGACTGTAGATATAAAGTAATGTATATATAGTCCCCAGCTGAGAAATGACAGGAATATATACAGCTCCCCAGAGCCACCCAGTGCCCCTGCAATGCATTGATATGTATTTATTTCTATGTCAAAGCTGCATTAACTGCAGCACAACATTTAAATATCACCACCTTCTAAAGTTATTATGATGACAGTTTAAACTGTTGCCTGTTTACACATCCAGCTGACACAGAGCAACTTTAGCATTTATTTGTCAGTTGTGTTTGTGTCCACCTGATAAATGTAAGTAGTAGTCACTGATCCTTTTACCTCTGTTTTTGGTCTCCACAAACTACTACTAAATGCTCTACTACAAGGTTGAGAATTGAGCTTGTGGGCCAGAAAACCAAAAGTCCAAAATGCTGCATAGAGCTGAGGGGAAGTGTGTTATGTAATCATGGACAAATGACATGTGCTTGTACCCTCTGTTATCAGCAGAACATGAGGTTTCATATGGTGTATAGCTCCACTGTATTGCTTGGAATATGGTAACAGGAGAGGCCTGAGAATTGGAGCATTTTTCTGCATGTCTACAACCTGACTGGTAATGAAAGAAGCAACCCCTTTCACAATACACAGTAATTTTATCCATTGCAAATATACAAATATTGATAAGTACAGTTTTAACAACATAACAGAGATAAGAAGGAGTAAAAAGGCAGAATTAATGATGGTATAAAGGTTAATTCTGTTTCAGGTTGTGCACTATATCCACTATATCTTTGCATTTACCTTCAGAATTAAAGAGGAAGCTCAACCTTTAGTGGTTGGTAAAAGGCCTTTTTAACTTTTATCAAAAAAAGACATGTCATGCCCCTCACACTCCCATTTCTTGTGATACAGTATGTCTAATCTACTCAAACCCTTGAGGTTCAATTTTGTCACATTCCCTAATGCTAAGTATCCAACCTCAATACTTTTTAAGTACAGACCAAAGGTCAAATGCATCTATAACATCAGATTTTAGTGTTGGCGTTAAGTGCAAGGTCAAATTTGTAAACTTGTTCAATTATTCTTCCATTTCCTGATCTAACTTTAAGTCATATTTAAAGATTATCTTGGGACTCATATTGGTTACTATTCAGTCATCAATGGATTCCAATAGTGACAAATGCATAGCATGGGAAAAAAAGAATAAAAACACGAAGAAACAAGAAACTTCTCAAACCACTGCTGTAACATAATCCACTTCTCCACTGTCAATCCATATGCACAGTATGATCCAACCACTTATTGTTTTGCTCAAATAAAACTAAATACACTGCTTTCATGTCCTGCTGTCACACACCTCAAACTGAAAGCAGGGTGTTTAGTCGCATTTAAAAAAGAAAATATGAGGAATACTGAAGGAAAGCAAAGTAATTAAATTGTCAAAAAGAAAATAGCTCTTACGTGGTTACATAACCCTTTCCAACTGATAATTTTGTGAAAGTGTAACATGTTAAAGACAGTGACAGGAAAGAGAAAGGTGATGATTACCTGCATTATCATGATATGTAAAACAGTAGCACAGGAAATTGGATAAAGAAAAAGAGCAAATGCATATGTATCAGAAACCAGGCATATAGATTGTACAGTAAGTGAAATAATACATGTTTCTTTGAATTGGTTGTTGTTGTTGTGCATGCTTCAGGTTACCCTGCTGCAATGTTTAATTTTGACTGTCCTATTTCAGTGTAATATATTATTTTATGAGTGTGTTGTTGACAGAGATATTGATGGCTTATTTAGCACAGATACCAGTGATCCTGATAATATCCAAGCTGTTCTGTTGGCAGCTTTGCAGCACAGACAGTGAGTACGGCAGTGTGTACTGTCGCTGTGAATGGAACCTTTAACCCTGTTTTTTTCCTTTCAATGATATTGACTCATTGCTCTTAATTCACTTAACTCTATTGGGATGTCTCTGACAGCGGATCCAGACAGTAAGTGCAGTTGATGCTGATGAGCCGTCCACGGGACACAAGTTTTTCTTTAGCCTGGCTCCTGAGGGGACCCACCGCAGCAACTTCACTGTCCGAGACAATGGAGGTAGGTACAAGTGCCTGATATGACATGGGACAGATATTAACCGAAGGAATGTACCTAATGTGAACTGCTTTAACAACATTCAAAATGGGATAGCTTTCACTTTTCCCATTGGTGGACAGAAAAAAATTTAAAAATAAAATAAAATCTATCAAATAATAATATGTCATGCCATATTTCACCCTACCAATGTCTTAGCTCCAGCATTGTTTACAGTACCTACCATTAGCATGACCAACCAGACCACAAATGAACAAAAAACCATTCTGTTTCTACAAAATATTATTGTTATTGTGATATTACAAAGTTAGTGATCCAGTACGTCCATACAGTAGGGTGGGGCTATATTTTAAAGATCATACCACAATGTCTTTTTTTGGTTTTGATATCATAGCCATTTATTTCAGTTTTTTTGCCCAACGTACAAACAGATTCATCCCCATGCTTTGTCTCCTCAGTGATATACAATGAGTGACTTCTGCCTGGACCCACATTCTTTCTTTCCAGCCAGTGATTTTTATTCACACCACTGCAGTGTGACAAAGTGTAAGACACTGCACTGCAGGTGTGCTACGATGATATGCCAATTGAACTTTCTCCTACTCAGATAATACTGCTGGCATCCTGACACGTCGAGCCAGCTACAGCCGCCTTCACCAGAGCATCTACCTGGTTCCCGTGGTGATCACCGATGGCGACTACCCCATGCAGAGCAGCACAGGCACTCTCACCGTGAGGGTGTGCACCTGTGACCGTGAAGGCAACATGGAGCTTTGTAATGCAGAGGCTCTGAGCAGCTCTCCTGGTCTCAGCACTGGAGCTCTCATCGCCATCCTCCTGTGTGCCATTATACTGCTGAGTAAGTATGGAAAAATACCAAATGTTTGTTTGTGTGTGTCAGCTTCCACCACAGTGTTCAGTTCAACCAGTACAGGGCTACATCCATATTAAAAATCAGTAGACCTAAAAGTGAGATAAACGCTGATCATATTCTAAAAATGAATCAATTGGTCAATCGACAGAAAAATAATGGGCAACTATGTTGATTATTGGTTAGTTGTTTCAGTCATTTTCAGTAGTTTTCAAGCAAAAATAGTAAGAAATTGCCTGACGTCCCCTGGACAATTAGAGGATTTACTGCTTTTCATTGCCGCGGAAATGAAAATAATCGTTAGTTCTCTAATACACACTCTGCAAGCATAGTGCAAGTAAAGGCAAGGCAAGGCAAGTTTATTTATATAGCACCTTTCATACACGGATGCAATTCAAAGTGCTATACAAGTAGTAGTAGTAGATGATAGTACATGGGCTGTATTTGTAGTGTAATATGTTGCATTGAAATAACAGATATACAGTGGGTACGGAGAGTATTCAGACCCCTTAAAAATGTTCACTCTTTGTTTTATTGCAGCCATTTGCTAAAATCAAAAAAGTTCATTTTATTTCTCATTAATGTACACTCAGCACCCCATCTTGACAGAAAAAAACTGAAATGTAGACATTTTTGCAAATTTATTAAAAAAGAAAAACTGAAATATCACATGGTCATAAGTATTCAGACCCATATTATCCATATTTTTCCCCTTTCCACTGTCATCCCCTCTCTCCTTTTGTGCCGTGAAGTTACTCTCTACATTTATGTCTTTCCAACAGTTCAGTGGTTAACACTAGAAAGTCTCTCTGTTTACTCTGGAACTGTGCACATTTCCATTTCCGTTTGGATCTTTTCTCTTCTCCTCTGGACTCTATCGCCAAAACTGAAGCATTCTTTCACTCTCGTCATCCTTATCTATCTTACTGTTTCCTCTTGGACCCTTTCTTTTCCTCCCATCCTATGACATTTGGATCCTGGACCTCGCTTCCTTCAGTTGTGGTTTCCAGTTGCTTGTCTGCAGCCTGCTGAAGGGAAAGAGAAATATAAAGAGAGCAAATAAAACAGGTGCCAGACACAGCCCCCATATATCCTTCCTCTGTATCTGCACCACTTCCAAAATGGACAAGATTAGATTGGGAGGAGACATACTAGACTGGGTCAGGTCCAAACCATCTTTAGGATAGTTTAAACCAGTTATCCAAAGTCACTTTCCTCTTCCCTGGGGAAGCCTTCATGTTTTAGAAGCAGCATGTAAAGTTCTGGTCCGGATACTATTTAGGCTCTAGGTGTACTGGCCTATGTCTTGTGGGATGTACTGTACTGTGGTGAAGTAGGCCAGTGGGAGCTGTGGGAAGGGGTGGGGGCTGACAGTAATCAGAGCCTAATGCCCTGTCACATGGTGGAAGCTTGAAAAAAAAAAAAAAGGCCTGTCCAGTCAGTCAGTCTGTAAAAACACCTCACCAAATGAAAGCACATGGTTCTGCAGTGGAGTAACACTAGCGAGCAAACCACGGTCTGGTTCCAATTTAAGTCATCATCATCCTCATCAGCAAGCCCTGACGGCCCCCCTTCCCCCACTCCTCCACCCTGCCTCCAGCTCAGTCATTCCTATGGGATGTTTTCTAGTTTGCTGCGTTTGTGTGTATTTGTGTACGTTTATGCGTGTATGTACGTATTTTTACAAGAACATGTTCGAGTATTTATGCACAATTTGTATGGATATGTATGGGATAGCGTATTGCACTTGGGTTATTACATGTAAATGTGTGTGTACTGTACTGTATGTGCTTCCAGACACAGCGCAGCCCCTCGTGTTCTATCTAATTGGCAAGAATTGCTCCACATGGAAGTGATTAATTCCAGACTGCTGGCTCATTAGTGATTTAATCGACTTCTGTCCCCCTTTTATTCTGCTTTTCCTTTTTTCTGTATATGCACTAAAAATCCTTTCTCACATATGTTGTTCACTTTCTAAATTAATACACACTCAATATCTACCTCTCAGTCCTGCCTTTTTGCATCTCTTTGTATTTTCCTTAAATACCCAGAATCCCCCTGTTTCCTCTCAATTTACTCCTTACACATGCTCTTTGAACTCCAGCCCCCTCTCTTGCCCCACTGACCCTGACCTGGAAAACTGTAACAAATAAGACCCCCTTTTGGAGGCCCTTCAGATTCCTGCAGTTTGTCAAGACCCCAGGCTACCTTTCTCACTGCCAGCCCATAAAGACGCTTCCTCCCCATAGGCCACCCCTCTGACTTACAGCACTGCCGTTTTGAGAGCGGTGATTACCTGTAACCTTTTCCCACATATAATGCAGTGATAGTGACGGAAAATGTATTTAATTTGTTACCTGAAGTCCTGCATTTAAAGCGTAACTTAATGCCAGGCTGAAAACCAGTGTTTCACTGCCCTCTCTGGTTGAAGTGTGTACCTCTACTATAACTATCTACCTGATGGACGCTGTTTGGTACATCACTAAAGCCAGATGAGAAGTCAAATCACTGGATGTCAGCAAAAACAAGACATCAGCTTCTGTTAAGTTGCTCTTAAGATTTTATTCAGGTAACGGTGTAGCAAAATATCTAATGTAATGTACTCATTATGATGAATTTTCTTTTTAGTGTTCAATTAGCAGAGTTTTTATTTGGTCTAACACCTCTATATACCTGATTGTACGTTTAAACACTTCCATATGTATTTTGTGGTATGTATGGACAACATCACTACCAGTTGCCTTATTAATGTAGTGAAAGTAAAGGTGAAAAACATATTCAAGATCATGACAATATGTATTGTTACTTTTTAGCTCTGCATACTAATTTGTGCCTTCATATGTCCATACAGTGGGAAGTTTACATCTTTGATGGTTAAATTACACAATTTCCACCTTGACTTCAACTTTAACTTTGTCTTCACTCTCACAGCCAAGGAGAAAGAAAACTCACACATAAGACAAAAACATAAAACAGAGTATAATACATGAAAAATACATCAGCCAGGTGTATAATTTTATTTGACTTTAGTTGTGATGACCTTTTGAGCTTGAACTTATTTAGCTGCCTGCTGAGACGTCTAATTCTGTTCTTTCAGATCAGCGTATGGGCACCTGTTTCTCTGCTCTGGCTAACGGCCGCTGTGCTGCGGAGTTTAGTGGTCAGTACACCAAGATGCAGTGTTGCTGTGACACAGGACGCTGCTGGGCTTTGGGACAGACCCCTGAGATGTGCCCTGTCAGGGGGTCTGGTGAGTACACAGAAGAACAGAAGATACATGAAAATCCCACATTTCAGTTGTTGACAACTACACATGGTTGTAACTGATCCCAAACAAAGTGATAGATATGAGCTTAAAATGGACATCAGCCTCTTCCTCTGCTGACAATTTTTTTTTTAGAAAACTCTTCCTCTGCGTGAGAGTGTGGGATCCGTAACTGATCTTCTTTCACTATGTGTCTCTGTGTGTGTTTGATATAAAATTACGTGAAAAACATGTATACATACAAACATACAGTGCTGTACATGTTTAATGTACACACATAGACATATACATACACATATACAAACCTGCATAAATACATTAATTCATGCATGCACATATACAATTAAATGCCATGCTAGACTTACTGTAACTACATGCTAAAGCAGTGTAGAGTAGGTCATTATGCCTGCACATTTTTCTCTTATTACTTAGTCAGGGTTTGCTTCAGTCATTTGTTAGGCCTGAACTTGTTCCCTATGATCTCCGTCTCTCTTGTAGACGAGTTCAGGCGTCTGTGTATTGTGGGTGTCCCCCAAGGACACGGTCTCCCTCATGGCTACCCCAACGGACACTTCCCCAACAACAACGGCAATGGGTTCAACTATGCAAACAAGTTCCCCAGCTTACCTAATGGTAATGGTAATGGAGGCATCGGCGGCAATGGAGGAGGTGGAGGAGGAAGTTTTGGAGGGAACGGTGGGAGCTTTGGAGGTAATGGAGGAGGCTTTGGAGGCAATGGAGGAGGACTACAGACCCACAAACATATAGGTGAGTCGCTCTGTGGATATGAGTAAGTCTGTTAAATGGCACGAGATAAAAGAGCTCATTTCTGGAGTTGAAAATGTATTGATTTGGATAAGTTGTATTTCTATGCTGTATTCTTGTCTGTTTTGTTAATGTGTCTATGTGTATTTTCAGGCACAGTTTCAGTGAACGACACCATTGATGTGTGCAAACATTTCACCAACCTGTGTCTGAATGGACGCTGCATTCCCTCACTCTCAAGCTACCGCTGCGAGTGCAACATGGGCTACAGACAGGATGTTCGTGGGGAGTGTATCGGTAAGAAATGTGCTCACACACGCACGCACACACACACACACACACACACACACACACACACACACACACTGTATACAGTATACTGTATAAGTGTCAGTTCTCAACAATCTCCCTCAGCCACACAGGCAGACACGGTGACTATGTGACATTGCACTGCCACCATCAGACTCTTTAAGGAACTTAAACAAGTTGATCCTTGCTGGAGAAATCTGCTCAAAATGTAAATTGTGTCCTTTGTGTTCGAGATTCAGTCAGGGAAGTTCATGGTTTTTTGTTTGCTTAATTTTATCCTCTCCAGATGTGGATGAGTGTGTGAGTAATCCATGTATCAATGGAGACTGTGTCAACACCCCTGGATCGTACCACTGCAAGTGCCATGAAGGCTACCAGGGAACCCCTACCAAACAAGTCTGCAATGGTATGTCTGACTGTTCTGTCAAACTATATTACTCTAACAAGTCCCCATGATGTTTCTTGTGTCACTCAAGTAGTTTAACCACATTTCCCTAAAGCTGTGGTGCACCGTTTATTATGCCAGACTATTAAAATATAATAAAGTAAGCCACATCCATCTTCCCTCTTCCTCCCTTGCTTGCTGTCTTTCTTCAGATATTGATGAGTGTATTGTGAATGGAGTGATGTGTCGCAACGGCCGCTGTGTCAACACAGACGGAAGCTTTCAGTGCATCTGCAATGCTGGCTTTGAGCTCACTCCTGATGGAAAGAACTGCATTGGTAAGGAGCCAACACATAAACAAGTTGAACTTTACGCAAACTTTCAAAACTTGACCTGAATTCTCCTCTTGTCTCCTTCAGACCACGACGAGTGTGCCACCACCAACATGTGTCTCAATGGCATGTGTATCAATGAGGACGGCAGCTTTAAGTGTATCTGCAAGCCTGGCTTTGCTTTAGCACCTAACGGACGCTACTGCTCCGGTATGACTGGTTTATAAAGTACAAAAAGATACCTCAAGTCTTGTGCCAAACAGGCCGCTGTAAAACAGTGTCGACAGATTTGGTGTTGTTTGAAATCTTGCAGATTCCTGTTTTTGAACCCATTTCTGCACAGTTTTGTTTTAGAAGTCAAACTTTTTGAAACTCACATTGTTTACATATTTACTATTTTATATCATTTCTGGTGGAATTTACTAATTGAAATAGACTATTCTGTACACACATCAGCTAAGCTCATAAACAGAAGCCGACACGTGACGTATACACCGTGCCCTTTCTTCATCAGACATTGACGAGTGTCAGACACCTGGCATTTGTATGAATGGCCGCTGCATCAACTCTGAGGGCTCCTTTCGCTGCGAGTGCCCTCCAGGCCTAGCTATTGATGTAGATGGGAGAGTGTGTGTGGACACTCACATGCGGACCACCTGCTACGGCGCCATAAAGATGGGCACATGCTCGCGGCCGTTTCCTGGTGCAGTGACCAAGTCTGAGTGCTGCTGTGCCAATCCTGAACATGGCTTTGGAGAGCCTTGCTATCCCTGTCCCTCCAGAAACTCAGGTGAAATCTTTTATCTGCTTTATACTGTTTATTTATTTATTTCATTTTTTGAGAAACATGAATAATGTCCCTTACGCTTCATCTTTCAGCTGAGTTCCAGGCTGTATGTAGCAGTGGTATCGGCATTACCACTGATGGCAGAGGTGAGTATGTTGTTCTTGAATGTTAGTGATCCCACAGTTCTCTTTAGAAACACTCATATTTGGATTTATCTACATAATACCTGTCCTCTCCTAGACATCAATGAGTGTGCCCTCGACCCGGACATTTGTCAGAACGGCATATGTGAAAACCTGAGAGGAAGCTACCGTTGCATCTGTAACATCGGTTATGAGTCTGACACCAGCGGCAAAAACTGTGTTGGTGAGTCAGAGTGAAGTGGACTGTACAGCCGTACATCTGAAGCTAGCAAAGTTAGCCATGTTTCTGTCCTACAGTAAAACTATCTGCCTTTCTTTATGGCCACTTTATCACAAAATTACAGGATAAAGGGAAATGCTAAGACATAGAGTAACAGCACCACAGAGTTTGCAAATTGTACAGCAATGTCTTTTTTAAGTTTGCTAACATTAGTCACCACAAGCTGCTGGTCACACCAGATGAAGTAAGGCTATAGCCGTAACAAAGAGAAGTGTGTGTTTCATTGCTTATTAATTCAACTTTTCGTATGTGAGAGAATGTGTTATTTATTTTGTCAAAAGTTACATAGTCTCCCTTTACTTAAAACAATCCTGCTGGTTTGCATGATAGCCTTCTAATTAGAAATGTCATAAACCTTAAATTACTGTCTTCTATTTCCTATTTACTAACCCTTTTCCTTCTCTCGCCTCCCTGCAGACATCAATGAGTGTCTGGTGAACCGTCTGCTCTGTGACAATGGTCTGTGCAGAAACACTCCTGGCTCCTACACCTGCTCCTGTCCTAAAGGATATGTCTTTAAACCCGACTCAGAGACCTGCGAAGGTGAGCACTCACACCCACAAACACACTCACGCGCTTGTGCTGCCTCATATCCGCATGTGTTTTCACAAGGTCATTATAAGGTGACATTATTACTAGATGTATTGCATTTAGTTTCCAGTAAACATGTGCCTCATAGAAAGAAGACATACACATTGGGTTTGTAACTGCCAAAGAGGATCCATCTGAATCAGCCTCTTAGCCCTGACCTCAGGTGTGTGTTTGCACATGTTTCAGATATCAACGAATGCGAGTCCAACCCGTGCATCAATGGAGCGTGTCGCAACGTGGCTGGGTCCTTCCACTGCGAGTGCACACACGGCAGCAAGCTGGACTCCACCAACACCATCTGCGTGGGTAAGACATCCGTCCTCCCCAAATGTCTGACACTAATTAGAGTAGCACCGTAGGGTCCTAGAAACAGCTTGTGTGAAATAATGATTACACACCGAGACATGAGTATCAATGGGAAATAATTAGTGCAGTCTTTTTGTGTCTAATCATTCTAATCGAGGTTTACTCTCCACTTCTATAAACAAACACTGAAGTAGTTCAGGTTTCCAGGAGCCATCCAGAGACATTCTCATCCTCAGATGTTGAGCAAAATGGCACACAGAGATCATTTATTAGATAACTACTTGCATGCATGGCCTTGGTTCCCATGGAGATTGCTTTACTTCATAGAGATCTGCCACAGATTCTAAATAAATGTGCTATGTAAGACTCTGCTGAGGTTAAATATTCCACTTGTTTGGAGGCTTGTTCCTTTTGGGAAATCATTCTGAGAAATCTACATGCTAATACAGAACACAGATGTTATTGTAACTTGAAGGGAGAATGAGTCATTAAATAAATACACATGCATCTTGCATGAGCTGGCTCTGACAGAGGTTCATTTCTGTTTTCTGTTTTTCAAGCCCATCACTCAGGGGGGGAAGAAAGGGAAAGTAAATTGTGGTTTTGTGTTTGGGTGGCCTTGTGGTTTTGGTGAAAAGGTGTCACTGTTATGACCGTACACTCTTTCAGTTCAATAACATAGGATTAAATGTAATGATGCATGGTCTGTACTCAGCTCAGTGTGCAGCCAGACACACGTTTTATGGCATTACGGAGAGTTGAAGGTGACATGTTGATTGTTTTTCTGGTGTATTTTGCTGCCATGGTTAAAGGAACCCTGTTGAGATTTTTTACACTAGTGGTGCTGTGGAGTAAGGTTGTGATGTTGTGATGAGCAGATTTTTGTGTGTCTTGTGCTCTGCCTCCACACGCACAAGACATTTGTTAGGCCTGAACGATACACAGAACTCAATGTTAACTGTGCGTACAATCAAGTCTTCCCTGTTGGTACTTTGGCTCCACAGACAGTATGAAGAGTACGTGCTGGCTGACGATACAAGACAACCGCTGTGAGGTCAACATCAACGGAGCTACACTGAAGTCTGAGTGCTGCTCCACGCTGGGAGCCGCCTGGGGCAGCCCCTGTGAACCCTGCGAGATCGGTCAGTTCACACACACAGGCGCCGCATTTCTTTGTGCCAAGGTTAAATGTTTGTAACTGTGACTATTTTTATGCTACAAGTTTATATGGTTTTATTAGTCCTGCAGACTTTGGGTCTTGGAATTTAGATTAATGTGAAACCAGAGTCACCACTGAAGCAACTGAATTTCTATCTGTGATAACTGTGACACATTCTACTTATTCAATGCAAGGGTAAATTGGTAAAAAATAACTTTTTTTTACACTAAGATTTACTTTATAACTGCACATTTTATTATTATTAGTACATTATTAATACATTAGTACATGCATGTGCCCATATACACATATACATGAGCTAAAGAATAAAGGAACAAATTAAATGATATTGCTGTTATACACAGTTTTTGTCGGCTTTGGATGAGAAGAAAATTGTGGACACCGTTACTGGACCAAATGTCTTTATTACATCTCCTGTCTCAACAGACACTGCATGCTCTCGAGGGTTTGCTCGTAAGAAGGGCCTTGTCTGTGAAGGTAAGAACATTTGATAACTTATAGAATGTCGACAAACCTCCACCATCCACCACTGATGCCCATGAAATCATTTTATCTTGTTGTGCTTATTTTGATGAACAATGTATGCATGTGTTTCACCTTGTAATCGTGGTTCTCAAAATATCCCTCTCCCTGTAGACATTAATGAGTGTGAGGTGTTCCCTGGAGTCTGTACAAATGGCCGGTGTGTGAACACACAGGGGTCGTTCCGCTGCGAGTGTGCTGAGGGTCTCACCTCGGACAGCACTGGACGCACATGTGTGGGTAAGGGGACTATAACAACCAATGGAACCTTTATTTCCAGCGGCTAAAATGTCACTGCACTATTAGACCAAAACTCAGAAACAGAAGTGACTTTTTGATTTTATAACCAACTTTTCTAGATATGCGTAGTGAGCAGTGCTACATGAAGTGGCACGAGGATGAGTGTGGCCAGCCACTGCCAGGGAGATATCGTGTGGACATGTGCTGCTGCACAGTGGGTGCTGCCTGGGGTATCGACTGTGAGGAGTGCCCCAAAACAGGCACATCTGAGTACAGAGCCATCTGTCCCAGAGGGCCCGGTTTTGCCAACAGAGGAGATATTTTGACCGGCCGGCCGTTCTACAAAGGTACCGAGATTTTTCAACTCACTGAATGTGTCCAATGGGATAAAAGTGTATCACCGAAGTGACCACATCAGACTGGCATGCTATTGAGAGTGCAGCTGGTCAAAGAATAAAGTATAATCTGTAATAGTTACAGTTAATTAAAATATTGCTATAGTAAATTGTATTATTTTGACCATTGGAGAGTTTGATCCATGCATCAAAATTGCATTAAATAATACTCCAACTCCTCTTAACGAATCTGGTGCTGTCAAATCACCATATATAAAATAAACAAGTATACTTTGGTGAATTCTACCTATTCTTTGTGATACAGATTTAAATGTAAATTAAATTTAAATGTCTTTCTCCCCAGATGTAAATGAGTGTAAGGTGTTCAATGGTCTGTGTTCTCATGGAAATTGCCGGAACACCATCGGCAGTTTCAAGTGTCGGTGCAACAACGGCTTCGCTCTGACCGCAGAAGAAAGGAACTGCACAGGTAAGAGAGAGGGGCATTTATTTATTATTTAAATTGAACATTTTTATCACAATCAGTAAGTAGTTAGCAGGTGTTCCAAATTGATGTCTTTGTGTTTCAGACATTGACGAGTGCCATATCTCCCCGGACTTGTGTGGTCATGGTTCCTGTGTCAACACACCTGGCAGCTTTGAGTGTGAATGTTTCGAAGGCTACGAGAGCGGCTTCATGATGATGAAGAACTGCATGGGTAAGTTGGAAACAAATTCACATACACAATTGCACAAATTTAAATGATACACTCATGTGCACAATGTAAAATTGCAGTCAAGTTTGGCAGATCACCTAATCATTCTGTTACTTCCATGTTCTTTCTTCTTTTTAATTGATATTTTCCTACTTTCTTCCATCTCTCCTTCCCTCGCCTTTCTCTCTGCTCACAGACATTGATGAGTGTGAGAGAAACCCCCTGTTGTGTCGTGGAGGAACCTGCCTGAACACAGAAGGGAGTTATGAGTGCGAATGTCCCCCCGGACACTCGCTCAGCACTGATGGATCTGCCTGTGAAGGTGGATCATACATCATACAGCACACACACATACATATACATCCACACACAGGCTCTCTTGGTGTTATATGTCATACTCAACTAGATTTTAAAAGCTTGTTACACACAGAAAAAGCTATTTTTGTTATCTTTTCTCTTTTTGATATTTTAGTTTCTGTAAATTAGTGTTATAATTATTAGTACAATTTGCTATATTGTGTTAAATAGCTAATACTCTATACTTGTGTGCTGTTCCTGTCAGATGTAAATGAATGCCAGCTGAGTGACAACTTGTGCAGGAATGGCCAGTGTGTGAACATGCCGGGAACCTACCAGTGCTCCTGTGACACCGGTTACCAGACCACACCAGACCGACAGGGCTGCGTTGGTGAGTAGAACAAATTCAAGTCATGGATTTTTTTGTGCACTGACTTATTTGCACACACTTTACCTATGTTTAGGTCGCTCTAATGTAATGAGTCCTAGTTGCCTAAACTGTAATTGTTACCTTTCTTTGCAGACATTGATGAATGTACCATTATGAACGGAGGCTGTGAAACCCACTGTACCAACTCAGAGGGCAGCTATGAGTGCAGCTGTAGTGAAGGATATGCTCTTATGCCTGACCTCAGGACCTGTTCAGGTAATAAAACATAGCATATGTACACATATACCACAGTATGTCTGATTTTCTTTTTCTAGAAACTAAAACTATAAAGAAATCCAAATGTCCCAGTCTGATCGTTTCCACCATAGTTTTACCATGAAAAAAAAAATGTATTTCTGCTGTTTCTATTAGATATTGATGAGTGTGAGGAGACTC
The DNA here is from genome assembly GCA_036024295.1 of Nannoperca obscura. Classification (NCBI taxonomy): domain Eukaryota; kingdom Metazoa; phylum Chordata; class Actinopteri; order Centrarchiformes; family Percichthyidae; genus Nannoperca; species Nannoperca obscura. Next base: position 30,061 of record JAVQJL010089135.1, on the reverse strand, counting down.
CAGACATCTGTGACGGAGGCCAGTGTACCAACATCCCCGGGGAATATCGTTGTCTGTGTTACGATGGCTTCATGGCTTCTATGGACATGAGGACGTGTATCGGTAAGAGGAAAAACAATACTTGGATTTTGAATGTAACTTTTTAACTACTTTTCAGTCTGCTTCATTAATCAGTAAATTTAGCCTGTCTGACCTGATCTATGGGGCTTTCTCTGTCAGTCTTGTTTTCTGTCACTCTAATCTCATAAGGCCAGAACGTTCACATATTATCTGTGTCTGTCCATCCCTGTCTGCCCCAGATGTGAACGAGTGTGACTTGAACCCAAACATCTGTCTCCACGGCGACTGCGAGAACACCAAAGGCTCCTTTATCTGCCACTGTCAGCTGGGATACTTTGTCAAGAAGGGATCCACGGGCTGCACAGGTACACACACACACACACACAAACACACACACACACACACACACACACACACACAAGGGGCTGAGCTGTTGCTGAGAGCTCTGGGCCTCTATGTGTCCATATCTGAGCCGAGCGTTGAGACAGTTCACCCATGCATACAGAAGTTCCAGGTCTGCAATTTTTTTAATGATTTATTCATGACTCTCTACTTATAGAATTAAAAAGTATCTGCTAAGCAAAAATCAACATTTTCACATCTCTTTGCGTGCCATAAATACGGGAGCATTTGACTTTTAAAAACTAATGCTGCAATATTCTTTATATTTATGTTGAAAGAGAAATAGCCAGTACAAACATTTGTGTTACTGCCTGTTTATTGGCTAACTGGTGTCCATATCCTGCTAGATGTTGATGAGTGTGAGATCGGGGCTCATAACTGTGACATGCATGCTGCCTGCATCAACGTGCCTGGAAGCTTTAAATGTCGCTGTCGTGACGGCTGGGTGGGAGACGGCATCAAGTGTGTGGGTGAGTACATATTCACAATCTCTAAGCTGTGATGTTGTTTGGAGATCAGATAGTTATCAGATATGTTGCAATACAAGTTGTGAGTTTCTCTCACACTTTTTTCTCTGTCTTCCTGCAGATCAGGATGAGTGCTCCGCAGAGGACCACAACTGCAATCCCAATGCAGACTGTGTCAACACACCGGGATCCTACAGGTGTACATGCAAAGAGGGCTTCAATGGGGACGGATTTTCCTGCTCTGGTAAGACTGGTGAAACTTTCTAAATAAATCCCAAGTGAATACTGTGTGAATACTGTCTACTGCGTGCGCAGTGAACTTCATGCACAGTGAGTTTACAATGCACTGGTCCGTTCTATTTCAGACATGGATGAGTGTGCAGACAATGTGAACCTGTGTGAGAACGGCCAGTGTCTGAATGCTCCAGGTGGCTATCGCTGCGAGTGTGAGATGGGCTTCACTCCAACAGAAGACAGCAAGGCCTGTCAAGGTGCTGCACTCATTCTGTCACATTTTAATCTCTTCTTTTTACTGGTCTTGTTTCACTCAGGTGACATAACTAACATTTTCTCCTTCTGTTTCTCTGTCGCTTTGGCCACAGACATTGATGAATGTAATTTCCAGAACATCTGTGTGTTTGGAACGTGCCAGAACCTTCCAGGGATGTTCCGCTGTGTGTGTGATGATGGTTACGAACTGGACCGCAGTGGAGGAAACTGCACTGGTGAGTGTAGCACTTCTGTAACGGTAGCTCTAAAATCAGAGTTCAGACACAGAACAAACTTAAATGGCTTGGCTGACTTTGCTCAGTAATAACAGCCTTCATTCATGTATTGTATTACCATTCAAAATTCTTTGACTAAAGATGTGCAAAGATGTATCTGCTTAAGCCATCCGTTTATTCCCTTAATTTCACACTCTTTGTACAGCTTACCTACAACTCACTCTCAGCTAGTTTGTGACACGAAACACGATTTTAAATAATTAAAAGTGTTTTAGTGTCTGTACTTACAGCAGCATATAAACTAATAGGTTGATACATGTCTGAGCTTGTGTCTGTCACTGTGTACTGCAGACATCAATGAGTGTGCAGACCCTGTAAACTGCATCAACGGACTGTGTGTGAACACTCCGGGGAGCTACCTGTGTAACTGCCCAACTGACTTTGAGCTCAACCCCACTGGAGTGGGCTGCGTGGGTGAGTCACACTTCAAGCTGGCAGGTTTAAATCTATGGCAAGGCTGAAAACATCCCCCTGCCCCCAAAAACAATTAGCAGGTTTTAATGAAGAAGACCATGTTGTTCACCATTAAGTGATCCTTTATGAATGAGAAGTTAAGCATAACACGGAGCAGGTTGTGCATCATTCACATTTAAACTGTAGGAGGTGACACCTTATTTACTTAAAGCGCCACCATGAGGCAAATTAATTAATTAATATCATTGTTTTTTTGTGAGTTTTTAATTTCAGCCTTTACTTATAACTCCCCTTTTAACAGTGTAATCATTACAAAGATAGAAAATTCTAAATCCTTCTCATATTGTTTAAAATCAGGCCTGTGGTGATGCAGTTATATTGTTTTGAAGTGAATTACCTTCTCCAGGATAAGTACTCAAAATCAGTGCATTATCAAATTAGTGTTTTTTAATTATGAGATCATAGCTATGATAACAGACCACACTTCACACTATTCCATTCATGCAATCACACATTGTCTTGTTACATGAAAAGGAAGACTCGTATTTATAAGTGCATATGTGTCTTTCTTAGATACCCGTGTTGGCAACTGCTTCCTGGACATCCTTGCACGTGGTGATGGAGGAATCTCCTGCAGCGCGGAGATCGGAGTGGGCGTGACGCGAGCTTCCTGTTGCTGCTCCCTGGGAGGAGCTTGGGGAAACCCCTGTGAACTGTGCCCCGCCGCCAACTCCAGTATGCACTGAAATGCAAAATGCACAGATATACAGATTTGTTGGTAAACCTCTGTCTAAGCAAAAGTTACTTACTCCTGGCTGTTTTTTTCTCTGTCTCGTCTGTAGCGGAGTATAAGACTCTTTGTCCAGGAGGAGAGGGATTCAGACCCAACCCCATCACTGTTATCCTGGAAGGTAATCCATCCAGCTTTTTTGTTTTCTAGTCCTGTACTGAATTAACAACTGCAGCTGGTGTAGTAGCAAACCCCCAAACTTCGGTTTCTACTTCTATCATTTTTAAAATGCAATCTAATATAAAATCAATACATTAGTGACATCTATGGATGTAACAATATGAATTATTCTCTAGATATTGATGAGTGCCAGGAGCTGCCAGGTCTCTGCCAGGGTGGAAACTGTGTTAACACCTTTGGTAGTTTCCAGTGTGAGTGTCCAGCAGGCTACTATCTCAATGAGGAGACTCGCATCTGTGAGGGTAAGAACTGAAAGAGAAATTACACTGAATTAGTTTATTGTCTCAAATATGTACTACATATATCCCTCACCTATGAGGGAAAAATTAACAACACTTTTTTATGATGTGTCATAACATCTTTATGTGCAGATATCGACGAGTGCACAGCCCACATTGGAATCTGTGGACCTGGTACCTGCTACAACACTCTGGGCAACTACACCTGCGTGTGTCCTCCTGAATACATGCAGGTCAATGGAGGAAACAACTGCATGGGTGAGTGAGAGAGACTTCTCTTGGACTGACGAGAAAATATTTACTTTCATCGTGTTGTCAAAAAATAAACTTAAAAAGCAAGTTGCAGTTTAAAAAGGGCAAACATTTTTAAGTGCTGGCTTTCAGCTTTGGGATTTAAAGGATTGGCTGTCTCCCTCCTTGTAATACAGACATGAGGAAGAGTGTGTGTTACCGTAACTTCAACGACACGTGTGAGAACGAGTTGTCCTTCAACATGACCAAGAAGATGTGCTGCTGTGCCTACAACGTGGGAAAAGCCTGGAACAAGCCGTGTGAGGCCTGTCCAACTCCTGCTACCAGTGAGTGTCAATGAATAAACTGAAACATACTCTGAAACCACTGTACCTCATTGCTGTATGACTATATTTTATTACTTTCACTGAGTGTCTCCTGTCCTGTCTGTTTCAGCTGAGTACCAGTTACTGTGTGGTAACCAGGCTCCTGGCTTCATCATTGACATCCATACGGGCAAGCCAATTGGTAAGGTCATTACAAGGTCAAAACTGGTGCCGTACAGCACTGATAAAAGGTACCGTTTACATTATAACATTATGTGGTGTTGTTTTGTGCAGATATTGATGAGTGTAGGGAGATCCCTGGAATTTGTGCCAGTGGAGTGTGTATCAACCAGATCGGCAGCTTCCGCTGTGAATGTCCAATGGGCTTCAGCTACAACAACATCCTGCTCATATGTGAAGGTAAAACTCAGGCCTCACATAACATTTTCTTTTGTATTGCACTTCTTACTGTATCTTCTGCAGCGAGGGAAGATAACGGTAACTACCTGTAATTTGAAAACCACAATGAGACAATGTGCGTGTTGTTCCTGTTCCTGTAGAGTTCCTGCTCTTCTTGCGCTTTTTGTTTCCTGTCTCTCTCTCACTTTCTACACACACAAAAATAAGCACACACAAACTTACACACTCTTCTATCTCCCCGCACTGTCTCTCCTTATTTGACCCTGCTGCTGAATCACTGCGTACTTATGTGCCCCTTATACAGTAGTATATACTTACTGCTGGCACAAACACTTACCACCATTTCTACAATAAATCACACCCTTACAGTAACTTACGTGCACACACACACACACACACACACACACACACACACACACACACACACATACACACACACTCACTCACTAGCAGAGAGGCACTTTTACAAGCAGTTCATTGGAGTGGAGTGGAGTGGAGTTAATGCAGCCTTTTCCCACATGAATCTGAGATCCTGCCTCGACCTTCAATCATCCAGAACCTGCCAGCGACTTTCTGAACTGTATCAGAGCCAAAAATGGAGCCAGTGTGTTTTGTCTCCTGCTGTCCACAAGCTGACTGCCTGCTCTGACCAGACAGATATGGAGCTTGTGATTGATGTCCACGGTTTCTCTCTTTCCTCCTCCTGTGTAGATATTGATGAGTGTAACAGTGGGGACAACCTGTGCCAACGCAACGCCAACTGTATCAACATTCCAGGCAGCTATCGCTGCGAGTGTTCGCCAGGCTTCAAACTGTCCCACAGTGAGGCCTGTGTGGGTGAGTCCAGTCTGACAGTCTGACAGAACTTATTGGGGTTTCCCATCTTAAAATACCAGGGAGGTGGACAGATATAGAATGATGATGATGTGTTGGTGATTTGAGGAAAATGTAAAACATGGTCATCCCCTGTTGAGGGCAGTGTAAAATCTCCTGACGTATTTTAATTACCTCCTTTGACTAAACTCAACACTAGTTTGTCTGGTTTGGTTTGATTTTGGTAAAACAAAAGACACAACTTTAATCCAACATGGGACATGGATGATCAGAAACAAATGAAATAAAACTGAACAAAACATACTATAAATAGCAAACAACACACAAGGTGTTCTGCATAAAATAGGAGTATGACTCATGGCATGGACTGTGTATAAAGTGGGACTGGCGCATATGAAGTGCAATGAATAATATTTGTGCTGCAACAAATTGTCGATTAGTTTAATATCTTTTGATTTTGGACAAAACACAGCATTTGAAGAAATCACCTTGGGCTCTGGGAAATCATTTTTAACATTTTAAAACTTTATAGGCTAAATAGATAATCTTAAAACAATCAACAGATTAATCTTGAACTAACTTAAATCTTGAACTAAGACTTCATTTCCAGATTTCCACTACAATATTTTTCATCTCTGTTTCTTTTTTCAGACCGTAATGAGTGCCAGGAGATTCCTAATGTTTGCAGCCATGGAGAGTGTATTGATACGCAGGGAAGCTATCGCTGTCTCTGCCACAATGGTTTCAGGGCTACTGCTGACCAGACCATGTGCATGGGTGAGACACACAATCTATAACTATACCACTATACCACACTGTGTTGCATGTACTCTTGCAGAGTAAGTCAATAGTAGCCACAAAATGCACACTTTGAATATTTGAATGTTTTAACAGTCTCACCCACTCTAAATGTTGTTCTTTCTGTGTGTATTTCAGACATTGATGAGTGTGACAGGCAACCGTGTGGCAACGGTACCTGTAAAAATACAGTGGGATCCTACAACTGCCTCTGCTTCCCTGGCTTCGAGCTGACACACAACAACGACTGCATGGGTAAGGATCCTTTACTGTTCTGCTCTACAAAGATCAACAGCAGTTAGTGTTAGTGTTAAAGATTACACCTATAAATTCCAATAAAAACATGTTGCATGATATAACATGATATAAAATTAAGACAAAAAATGTGACTGTTTTGATTTCTTTGGCTTTACAGGGAAATATGTCAGATTTGGTTTTAAAATCTGCTTTTTCAGAAGCTCTTGAAGCGTATGTCCTAATCCTCTCAATGTTATCCTTACAGACATAGATGAATGCAGTGCCCTCCAGGGCCAAGTGTGCAGGAATGGACAGTGTATCAATGGACTTGGTTCCTTCCAGTGTCTTTGCCATGACGGTTATGAGAATACTCCGGATGGGAAGAACTGCGTTGGTAAGTCAGAGTTTAAATGTACAAAAAAAGTAAGAGCATGATGGGGTATTCATAGACCTCCATACATTACAGTTTGTCTGTCCCATTTTTTTTTTATAGATATCAATGAGTGCGTGAGTCTGCCTGGCACCTGCTCTCCAGGAACTTGTCAGAATCTGGACGGGTCTTTCAGATGTATCTGCCCTTCTGGCTACGAGGTGCAAAATGACCAGTGTATAGGTAAGGCACACACACATACACACACACACACACACACACACACACACACACACACACACACACACACACACACACACACACACACACACACACAAACACTTAAGTACAGACTAAATGCTGCAAACACACTCACCTCAGCGGTCAGGGGCGACCGAGCCATCTGCTCTAACACACACATATATACTACTTATCTTTTCACCTCCGTTCCTCTTCCTTGCCCCTTTACGCTCCCCAGATATCAACGAGTGTGAGATGGAGTCCAACATCTGCCAGTTTGGCACCTGCACTAACACCCCCGGCAGCTTCCAGTGCACCTGCCAGCCGGGCTTCGTGCTCTCTGACAACAAACGGCGCTGCTACGGTGAGAGAAGCTATTAGTTAACAGTAGGCCACACCAGACAGTGTAGATGATCTTGAATGAATGTGGTAATCTGACATATTTCATCTCCCTTCCCTTTTTTTCTTTGTGTGTCTCATGAATAACAGATCAGTTTCTGTCTATCTACAGTAAAACAGAAGATTTAGTGGATCTTTGTTTTTTTTCTCATGGCAGATACCAGAGAGAGCTTCTGTTTCACCAAATTTGAGGCAGGAAAATGCTCCGTCCCCAAAGCTTTCAATACCACCAAGGCTAAGTGCTGCTGCAGCAAGATGCCTGGGGAGGGCTGGGGATTTCCCTGTGAGCTGTGCCCACGAGGGAGCGAAGGTGTGTAACACAAACACACACACCCTGAGCTTTAATTAAGACATACACATGCACATGCATGACGCTGACCTTTTTTTTGGTGTATCTACAGCTGCTTTTAACACTCTGTGTCCGTACGGCCTCGGATCCCTGCCTGGACCGGGTGACACTCGTGAAGGTCAGTTATCTACTACCTTGAATTTAGTGGCCAGTTGTGGATGTCTTATATATGTTTAAGAAATGTGCTAATTCTCTCTTGCTCTCTTTAGATATGAACGAGTGTCTGGATAATCCAGGCATCTGCCAGAATGGTATCTGCATCAACACAGATGGTTCGTTCCGCTGTGAATGCCCCTTCGGATACAACCTCGATTACACTGGAGTCAACTGTGTTGGTGAGATGGTTTTTAACAATCTGCAACATTTTCTTATAACTGATGCTTTATAACCAAATAATGTAATCTCTCAGTTATACTAGCCATTGAATCATAAAGTAAAACTGACAAACCAAACCAAAATCTATTATCACCCACGTCTGATGTTAAAGCACCAAAGACTACTTAAGCTGCTAATAAGTGCTTTTAAAATCTCAGGTACAATATAAATGTTTCATTGACTTTAATTACCTCCTCTCTTTATCCCCGCTCTCTGTCCTCTCCAGACACTGATGAGTGCTCCATAGGAAACCCATGTGGAAATGGAACCTGCACTAATGTAGTGGGAGGTTTCGAGTGTTTGTGCCAGGACGGCTTCGAACCTGGACCCATGATGACCTGCGAAGGTCAGTCGTTCACACAGTAACACTCATACACATTTACACAGATGCTCTCTCTCTCTTTTTGGCACAATTTAAAATGACAGTAAACTAAACTGTCTCTCTTCTTGATTTCAGACATCAACGAGTGCTCCCAGAATCCTCTGCTGTGTGCCTTCCGGTGTGTTAACACCTTTGGCTCCTATGAGTGTATGTGTCCTGCTGGCTACGTGCTGCGGGATGACCAACGCATGTGCAGAGGTGAGAGGGCACGGCAGGTTTCTTGTTTGCCTCCTTGACTTTTGTTTTTCATTCCATTTCTGTGTGCTGTAGTAATTCTACACCACTGAAACAGGATTGAACTTGAGGATTTTCATTTTAGCTGGCTGTTGTAGTTTTACCTATTGGCCTTCTCTCATTGTCCCTCAACAGACCAGGACGAGTGCTCTGACGGTCTGGATGACTGTGACTCCAAGGGTATGACCTGTAAGAACCTGATTGGTACCTTCATGTGTATCTGCCCTCCTGGCATGCAGCGCAGACCAGATGGAGAGGGATGTATGGGTGAGTAAAAATGTTTCAGCCAGTGTGAAAGGTTTGCCTCAGTATCTGATGTAGTCACTGAATGTATCTGCCTCTTCACGCTCTTCATCCTCCCATCCTTTGCTCTGTACACTGGCAGACCTGAACGAGTGCCGTGCCAAGCCTGGCATCTGTAAGAATGGGCGCTGTGTCAACACAGTGGGAAGCTACCGTTGCGAGTGCAACGACGGCTTCGATCCGAGCTCCACTGGAACTGAATGTATTGGTAAGACCACTGCTGCCTAAGAACATGTTGTCACACACTGTGGGAGTGCAGATATTGTAACTCATATTGTGCTTATACTCAAGATACTTAGAAGTTTTACACTAGAAGTATTTCATGCTGCTTAAGCAACCGTAAGTCTTTTATAAGTAAAATCCATCTATAACCCCAAACACTCCTCGTGTCCCCCTGTCATCCCTTCCTTCAGACAACCGAAAGGGCTACTGTTACACAGAGGTTCTGCAGACGATGTGCCAGCAATCATCCACCAGCAGGAGCAGTGTGACCAAGTCTGAGTGCTGCTGTAACATTGGCCGAGGCTGGGGGTCACAGTGTGAGCTCTGCCCGCTGCCTGGCACCGTACAGTACAAGAAGATGTGCCCACTGGGACCTGGCTACACCACGGATGGTAGAGGTGAGTAGAACAGTAATAATAGCGAGTGATAGTATAAAGCATAGCAAAACCTCCATTTTATTTCTCCTTACATAAAATTGAATTAAACTGAATAAATACAGTTTAAATTTAGGGAAGGACACCACACAAGTTGAGGTACATCAAGTTAAATGCAGTCACAAGAAAGAGAGCTCAGACATTAAAAGTTAGAAGTATCTGTCTAATCCAGATCACTTTCTGTCTCTCTCTATTTCCAGACATCAACGAGTGCCAGGTGATGCCGGATCTGTGCCGGAATGGTCAGTGTATAAACACCATCGGATCCTTCCGCTGTCACTGCAATGTGGGCTACAAAACTGACTTCACTGCAACCTCCTGCATTGGTATGGTTGATCTCTGTCCTGCTAATGCTCTCACTTGTTATCTGTCAGTTTGACTGTGAAGATATATTGTCTTTAAAGATACTGAATACTGGAGCAGAATTTCATTAATTTTATTGATAACACTGGTATCAGTCTACAAGCATTTCCCACAACACCCCTGTCCTGATTTCCCCCGTCTACACTTTCCAGATATGGACGAATGCGCTCTGTCTCCAAAACCCTGTAACTTCCTGTGTAAAAACACAGAGGGCAGCTACCTCTGCTCCTGCCCCAGAGGATACAGCCTGCAGCCAGATGGAAAGACTTGCAAAGGTAGGTGAACTCTAGATTTGTTTGTTTGTGGGTTAACTTATAGATTCATCAAAACCAATAGATGCTATAGAATGACCTTTTTGATTGTAGTAGTATTGTTGCCCTCAACACACTGACAGTCTGGGTTCTAATTATTATTATTATTGTAGGTTTCAAATAAAATATTGCTTTCATATCATTTTTACACACAAGTTTCATGGCTTTGAGGCTTCATCGCTCTTTGTAATTTGATTTTGATGGATGTTAAGTGCTTTCTTCTTTCCCTCTAAGATCTGGATGAATGTTCCACTAAGCAGCACAACTGCCAGTTCCTCTGTGTCAACACCATTGGAGGCTTCACCTGCAAGTGTCCTCCTGGCTTCACACAGCACCAGACCGCCTGCATTGGTGAGAACAAGACAGGAGATCAGTGTTACTGAATACAACGCTTTGTCTTAAGGAAGAACCAAAAAAATAACATACCAACTTATATTCAAATAAAATCTCTTCCATGTGTTTGTCCTCTCTTTGTAGACAACAATGAGTGTGCCGGTCAGAACAGTGGGTGTGGTTCCAGAGCCTCTTGTGTCAACACGCCTGGTAGCTTCAACTGTGAATGCTCTAAAGGTTTTTCGTTGGACACCACAGGGATGGAGTGTGAAGGTGAGCAGACACAGTGACTTTTACCTTTAGTTAAATATAGTTTAGAAAAGATTCAATTCCAAAACATGGAAACATGGAAAGGCTGTTAAGGGTGTTTGTGATCAAGGTAATTGAAGGGGGCAGAAAATAGCGTTGCAATTGTGTCACTGCTGAAAAATGAGCACTTGAAAGTATTTATTTTTATTTCCTTCAGATGTGAATGAGTGTGACACTAACCACCGCTGTCAGCACGGCTGTCAGAACATGCTGGGAGGTTTCCGCTGCGGCTGTCCTCAGGGCTACGTGCAGCACTACCAGTGGAACCAGTGCGTGGGTAAGTTACACTATGAGTGTGAGTTTGTCATGTTGCGTAATGAACATCAAATCCACCAGTACACAGTTTATAAAAGACCGAGGGAAGTCATTGTGGTTGATTTCCAAGTCTTTTAAGGCTTATTATAAGTCTGCAACAATACATTTATATTTAGTATAATTTTATATAAAAATATAAATGTAAGAATAAAAGTGGGATTGACTCAAACAAACCTATGATCATGTTTCTCTTGAGCTATTAGTGTTAACTGATTGAGGAAAATTATATGCCAAAAAAAATCATTAGACATGTACTGTATTATCTCCTAACACATCTCTGCACTTTCTTCTCGATTTCCTCTGCAGATGAAAACGAGTGTCAGGCGTCGACAGTGTGTGGCTCTGCCTCCTGCTACAACACACTGGGCAGCTTCAAGTGTGTGTGTCCCTCTGGCTTTGACTTTGAGCAGGGCGCTGGTGGCTGCCAAGATGTGAACGAATGTAGCACGGGTACCAACCCCTGTATCTACGGCTGCTCCAACACTGATGGAGGCTACCTGTGTGGCTGCCCTGGAGGTTTCTACAGAGCCGGACAGGGGTGAGGGAACACGAGTTAAAGATTCACTCAAGCAACAGTGGAAAGTGGTGTCAGTAAACGTCTTTTGAGTTATTTCTGGAGGCAGCATCTCACCATAAAAAACATTTCACAATGTTTCATGTGCTACAAGTATTGCACGTGAATTTGAAAATAATTTTCCTCCTTCTTAATCAACATACTAAACTCTCTTGTTGTTTCCATCCAGTCACTGTATAACAGGCTCAGGTTTCCAAGGCCAGTACGTGGAGGGTGAGGAGGATGACAGTCTGTCTCCTGAGGCCTGTTACGAATGTAAGATCAACGGAGGAGGAAAAAACGGACGACACAAGCGCAATGCTGATGAAAATGAAATCAACCAGGTACGTGTGTTGACAAACTGCTTCACAATGCTTGTTTAAATTCCTGTCAGATTCAGAGTCACTTGATTTTCTAAGGAACTCCAAATCAGTGTGTCTGATGACATTATTTATTAGTCTGTTTAGGTCTATCTCTTGAGTGTGTGACGTTTCTGCTCATGTTTCACCTCCCTCTCTTTGTTCTTATCCTCACGATAGGATTCAGCAGTGAGTATGGCCAGCGTGGACACCCAGGACTCCATCTTCATGAACCTTTCTCGGCCCTCGCTGCTCAACAAGGAGCCTCTATTGGAGCTTCTGCCCGCCCTGCAGCCCCTGGAGAACCATGTACGCTATGTCATCACCCATGGCAACGCTAATGAATACTTCCGCCTGCTGGAGCGCCGCGATGGAAAGAGTGTGCTCCGGCTTGGCAAGAGGCCGCCTCCACCGGGATCCTACCGACTAGAGATTGCCAGCCTGCGGCTGTTTGGGCCCCGAAGACTACACCAGCTGGAAGAGCAGCACGACAGTGACTACCTACAAGGGGAAATAGGAGACGCCCTGCGCATCAAGCTCCACATCCACCTGCACTGAGCTCAGAGTGCGCTCGCAATCCTGTCCTGGACTGATTCCGAAAGCCTTTGAGTTTCAACCTGCCCTTTTATCCAATAACTTCTCCCCTCCAGCTTCCTCCTGCAGGACCATCCCCACCAACAGGGGGTAATCAAGGGCTATGAAAGACTGACTCAATCAACTCTACCACCACTTTGTTACTGTTTATGTTATCATATGTTCATGTTTTGTGTTTTTTTTTTTTTACCCTGACTACACTTCCTTTTGCGCCCCTCTACTTGTTCCCTACCCAGCACTCATTCTCCACTGAGAGAGCCAGTGGAGGAGATGGCAGAGAGGTGCCCCAGTGCTTGGACCATAGCTACCCCTAATAAAGACAAAATGGCAGACAGATGGTTCACAAGTCCATGAAGCACTTTCGTAGAAAAGCAAAAATTACACAAAATACGTTTTTATTAGAAACTAAGTGCTGAGAGTGGCCAAAACTGTCTTTATGCAACATGTATGGGAGTATTTAAATCACAGTGCAGGATCTAAAGTAAAGTAATGTCTTTTTGTTTAGTGTTAAAAAGAAGTGATGTTAAGGCTTAAGATAAGGGGGTTGGATGCCATCATGGTGGTCCAAGGACTTTCTCACCTTTCTGTGATCTGGGTAAAAATCACAACACTAGGGAACAAGGTTTGTCACGTCCGCCCCTCTAAGTATTGTAGTGTGTCATTTAATGTATTTGTGCTGTTTGAATAATGTTAACACGAAGGACTGCAACATTTACACAGCATTTCAGGTTCTTTAGTCCATAGTAATCTGTTTTACAGCTGGATGCCAACCAATTTTCCGATGAGAAAACAGTAAGTTGCGTTCTGCTATGATGTGACTGACTTTTGTCCTGCCTGTGGGCAGCTGCAAGCAGGGATTAGCGTGTTTGCGTGTGTGTGCTGTCATGTTTGGTTACCTCAATACTTCTCACCCAGTATGGACACCATGCTGTGATGCTGACTTTAAAACAAAAGAGGGTGCTAGTGTCGCTCAGCATCCATCATGAGCAGGGAATACACCAGTTAGTAGCACGTAGACTTAAAAGAAGATAGATCAGGTCACATTTGTATGTATCCTCATAGGGATTAAGACTTCAGGTGCACTGATTCTGGACCTGAGATCCAGCTTTTTTCCTTTTTGGCTGTCAGAGGCTTGTATTTTCTCCTGGTTCTGCATTTTTACGACAAACTCCAAAACATAAATGCTTCAGGAGAACAGAGCTGCAGCTGACAGCCGGTGTTGGGAGGCTGGACTTGACAATAAGCTGACTTTCTCTGACTTCTTTGACTTTACCGTGAGTTTGATGTCTGAGGTCTGAACCTCGTTTACAACACAAAGAGACACGCAGCTGAATACAGTAACAGTCTTAAAGGTACATGACATGTTAACATTACCTAAGCTGTAACTAAAGGTAGTGCTTTACAGTGTAAGGGCACGCACAGGTGAACACGAAGACCTCACAAATAAAACAAATATCTGTCAGGTCAACTTTCATTTCTCAAGATTTTTTTCTCTCTCAAAGAGAAAAAAGGTGCTAGTTAATACCATCTCTTACGCTGTACAAATAAAGTGCAGTCTTGAATCTGGATTGCAAAAGTGACTTTTTTTTTTTGCTAGGATTTATTGTTGTTGTGTATGTCTGTCTTTGTATTGTCTCAGTGCTGAAAAACAATATTATCAAACTTGCTTCTTGAAAATTAAATTGTATATTTTTAAGTGAAATGTAGATGGGGTTTTTTTATGTCAAGGCTGCCAAAACGAATACTCACAGTAAACCCAAGATTGAAGGCCTTTAGTGCTGTTGACTTTGTTTTGTTGAGAAGAAAAGGCAAATGCAGCATTGTATTTGTTGACTGCATTGTTTGAAACCACTGTCACTGGTCAATTCACCCACCAAACAAAAATAAATCAAAACACGTCAGCCTTAAAGATAATTAACATTCCCATCATCTATTATCTCATACAAGCTTACACTGTCTGTACTATGCCATAGGGATCAATGCAAACTTGACCATCTCCAGTTGGATCTATGGTGCTAAACGATCATCTTTTTCTCTTAACAGTCAAGGTTGCTGCACTGTCCCACAGCCTAGGCAATGTTTATAATACATAACCATTTTCTAACCTGGGAAACTTTGTATACTTTGTATTTTTATTGTCAGTTTGTAATTTTTCTTTTATTTGCCCATGTGTTTTTAAAAAAGGCAGTGTGTTGCGTGTGCTTACTGTATCTCAGCTTCAGTGTCAAACTTGAAACAATACTGTCGTCATCTGCTTGCATTGAATTGTGTACTTTATAATTTAGATTAAAAAAGGAGCTTGTTTCAGTTGTTCAAATGTTCACCGTAAGCCTGACACACGAGACAATCATCCAGTCACACCACATCTACTAGCTGAGGATCAATAAATCAATCAGCCATCATGGAACATCTTTTAATATTTTAAAATGATAGTCTTTGTGCAACCCAAACCCAAAGATTTCTGACACCAAATGGCAGTCTGTAAAATTAGAGTGATTCACATAATATTGTAAACTTTTGTCCAGTGACATTAATGGCAATAAAGTATTGTGGGTTATATTTTTAAAGTCTTGTGTCCTGAGTTTTCTTTTCTTTTATGTTTGTGTGTAAATGTCCATGGCTAACAAAGACGACACACAATAACAAATATGTAGTAATCATTTTATTTAACTTCCGTCATGAACAATGTGGATGTTCCACAAAGTCCAGTTATCAACGGAAATAAAGAAGAGTAATTGAAGAAGAAAATCCTTTTTTATTTTCACTGATTCAATCCAGTGTATCAAAATCCAAGCAGATAGTCAGAAAAATATGTAATTAAAAAACACCCTCATCCAAAAAAAGCAAAGCTACCTGCTTTGCCTTCTTCTAAGACGTGACTACCTCAAAATCCAGAGTCTACAGATTGATACAGGGAGAAGAAGAGGACAGAAAGATAGCAAAAAGGAGACTCCCAAACATGAGTCAAGAATAGAAAAATAAAGGTTGCTGTTTGCTTCACCACCACACTTGGCAGGCTGACTAAAGCAAAGGACACAACCAGTGAACATAAACTCTACTTGCAGTAACAGGAGATTATATAGTTTCAATATGGCTTCTCAGGTACAGACACAGTAACACACAAAACATACACAGACAAAATCTTATGGAGACACAAACTACCTGCTTGGGCCTTAAAAAGCATCTGAAACTGCAGTGCTGCTCAAGGATCAGTGTCCAAAATCAAAACAAAATGTGAGGATTTGTGCTCGTGAATTATCACTTAACACTCGGATGCTTTACAATGGGCATTGGTTCATTAAAGGGGGATCTGCTTAAGTGTAAACTCCTTCGTTTAAATTCTTCCTGTGTTCTGCACATCAAGTCTTCTCATCAAAATGTATCTTTGAGGTCAGAAGCGATGTTGTGAGTGAATGTGATCTTTCCAAAATCATACTGTGTGGCTCTGGGGTTTGTAAAACCTAGCCCTAAAGTAATGTTGTGATGTGGTAGCATGTACAGTATGTCAGGTTAAGGCAGCTGTGCAGCTCATTATTTCTGTCCTTCACGGCCCAACACCTGGGTTTGGCTCACAGGGATTCCAGTTGTCTGTGTGTCTGTTGTTGAACCAGACCCGTTAGGTAACAAAGGATCCTGCAGCCTCATATTTTCACCAGTATTGCAATACCTCAATATAAACCAGGCATACTTCAACATCAGGTAAACCCCCCTCTTAGAGTGCATTTACAACATTACATATTGTTACAGTCCATTTCCATCTAAATGAATCAATGCTTTTAAAGATTCTGTCTATGTGCAATGAAATACTCCCCTTTCCACTCTTGTCATTAAACATCACCCTACACCAATGCATAATCAAACTGGCCCCTCTCCAGCCCCTCCTTGTGGTCAGTCCAGGATGATGCAGGCATGCGGCTGTAGGGGTCCAGCAGGATCCTGAAGCACCTGACCAGCAGGAAGACCAGGAAGAGCATGAGGAGGCCTACGAAGGCCAAGGCAGTGCGCTGCTCATTGTCCACCCCAACCAAGGTCAGAGGGGGGCTGCTGCTGCCACCGCCAGGACTGCCGGGGAGTGAGGAGCTGGCCGGGGACAGCAGCAACTCGTAGTCAAGTGTGGGCACATCGTTCATCCTCCACGGGGCCCGAAGGCAGGGCTTACACACTGACTGGATGGGTGGATTATTGGGAGGAGGTGCGGAGAAAGAAGGGAAGGTGTTCATGAGGGGTGGCGCAGAAGGAAAAAAACTGGAGATTGGGTGTTTGATTATGAGGCTTAACAAGAAGGTGGTTATATATTGTAGAACGTATTTGTTGGGCGAAGGGCATGTGGCCTGAATAAGACGTTAGGTAGCCTGAGTTAGCAGGTAATTAACAAGTAAGAAGACTGCATAGCAACCTCCAGGTCAGAGAGTGTGATGTGTTTGTCAAGATTTATGTATTCTGATCACATCTTCCTCTGCTGGCCAGTTTATTTAGTAAAATGTAGGTCAGACAAAGTGACACAACCCAGAAAGGCCTGGCCCTAATCTGCTCTGACAATGTGACAGACACACATGTTTCAATTAATGTGATTTTTTGTGTGTGTGTGTCACAGGAACTGACTGAACAGCATAATGAAGCTCTCTGGCTTTCTTATTTGAGTGGGCGAGCCTCAGGCGGTAATGTTTTTAGAGTATTTATCAGGGCCACTCTGCCATATCAGCTCTCTCATTCTCACTCTTAATCAGAGCAGACAGGATATGACACTGCCTCCTGCTAATGCAAACGCACAAACATGTGTCAGATCGCAGTCAAGGTCAGTGTTCTCTATGGGAGTTAATAGCGTGCAGATGGACTTCTAACACCCAATTGGGTATAGCTGTTTAAGTGTGTGAGCCGGACCCTTGTGTTACAAACACAAGACTATATAAAGTATCTGCAGAGGTCAGCAACAGCAGGCATGTGTCTGTTTGTGTACTTGTGTGGGTGTTTGTGTGTGGCTAATTAGATCAGGATGTCAGTGGATCAATGGCCCTGAATATAAAGCAGTGCATCACCTTTGCTTTAGTTGCCTGCTAAATGCAACATTTTCGCTTTTGCTTACAGGAGCATGAAAAGTGTGTCAAGTGTTCAAATACGTTGGGAAAAACTTCAAAAACTGCCTCTCTTGACAAGTAGCGCAGCAACAAGAGGTAGAAAATGAGAGTTTGTGTTTGTTAAATTGTCATAAATGAAAACGTTGCTTCATCCAGTTTGATCTTCAGTCTACTGACTGCATAATCTCTTTATGGGGCTGTTCCAACAGTCTTCAGCAGACATGACAGAGGTTCGTTACCAGATGTGGCATCATCAGATGTTCCTGGTTAAGCTGAGCAACAAGTGAGTGACTGCAGCTCCTTTTAACTCGTCACCTGAAAGAATAAAAGGCACCTGGTTAGGAAAGCGTAGAGATGATTGTCCAGAAATGTCACTAATAAAGCTCTAATGAGCACATTTAATCTGCACAATATAACAACCATATGCAGTCAAATCCCTTAAAATAAAACTACAGTCATTGCACCGCTTCTCCATTAGGACTGATTGTTTCTAATGTGGACCATAAGGAGAAGATTAAGTCATTCCTTCCTCATTTCATCATATGATGTAATTATTACCACCCTTTGCTCCATAAGTAACAGCGACATTGACATTAGCCATCTGTGGGGAGAACACAGCACCAGCATCCTCTGTAATGACACTCAATTAGTACGCTGATTATGGTGTCGTTACGGCCACATTAGCCATAATGAATGCACGATAATAAACACTGATAATGCATTACATCACCCTCATTTGTCAGTGCACTGTTACAGTGGGCCATTTGTTCACTTGTTGACCCCCTTCATTCATTTGCTCACATGATGGAGGGAAAGAAAAAGTTTTGTGGAGCCTCATTAATAATCTAAAATCACATCTCCTGTGGCAGACCAGGTTTCAAATCATTGAGGAAACGCAATACGCAAACCATTTTTTACCTGCTCTCCTCTCTGAATAGAATAGTGACTGGGCTCTTTGCTTAGACAAACGTGATACTGAAAGATATGCAGAACACTGTATGTGTGTGTGTGTGAGAGTGAGAGAAGAGATGCTTACTGTAAGAGAGACAAAGATGAGGACGCAGAGGGATAAGGGATAATGAGACATGGTTGGAAACAGGAAAAGACACTAAAAGAAAGCTGGACAGAGGTGCAGAGATAAAGTTAGATTTGACTTTTAATTATTGTCTGCATGGAGGGGGCATTATAGGACAACGACACAGACTCAGTTTATTGAGATAAAAATGGGAAAACAGAGGAAGATGAAAAGCAAATTATGCAGATTGATAGAGGAGGTAAAGATGGATGAATAAAGCAGAAGTTCCTGTGGTGAACGGGCAGTGGTACAGAGAGAGGAGAGATTTGCTGGCACAAATTAGACTGACTTTCCTCTGCACGACCATGGCAAAATGCCTTTTTCATACACTATCTCTCTCTCTCTCTGTCGCTCTCTCCCTGTCTCGCTTTCAGTTCAAAGGTTTTCTATCTGCTGCTTCATCAGCCAGCGTCTCCAGGGTGGTTGCTGCACCAGACTCAGGCTGGCAGCAGGGTGACACACCTGGGAGGTGGCACTCACACTGTGAATGAATGAACTGAATGCACTTCTGTGTGTGTACAAACAGACATGCTCTGTGTGTATGTGTGTGTGTGTGTGAGAGAGAGTGTGTGTGTGTGTGTGTGTGTGTGTGTTTCAGCTAGTCTAGGCCTCTAACTGATGTGAGTTGCAAAAACATAGGTGAGAAAACCTTGAAACTGCTTTCAAGGACATTATTGCAATTGACACTTGCTTTCCAACTGTTGTCAACTGCTGTGAGACTTTTATATTTATAGTTTTTTAGGGATAATGTTTTTCAACAGTTACTCAAACACTACTCTCTTAGGCTGTTATCTCCTAATTGTCAAGTGGTTATGTTGAAGTTAAGCCAGGTATTTGTGAAACTGATCAACAATGGAAAAGTCAATCAGTACCAGCAGAACCATGGGACTCAGGAAGTGAAGATGTGTAATTACATTACATTACATTACATTTAGGCATTTAGCAGACGCTTTTTATCCAAAGCGACTTCCAAATAAGAGCTTTACATAAAGTGCATAGAATCATGGGCGAAAACAACAAGATGTCGTATCAAATAATATGAGTGCTGGTGATGAATCACAAGTGCTATAGGTAAGTACATCGAGCAAGATAGACTTTACTATGCCACCTGGTAAAAAACAACAGCCAGCTTACTCACACAAGACGACCTGACGATCTGAAGTTCACGCTACAGGAAAACCAATACACTTAATACGTAATACTGCAAATTACACAATGTTTTTCTGAAGAACAAATCATGCCAAACTTCTAAGTGCATTAGTGTTTGATGTATCTTACTAATACAAGCAGCCACACAAAACATTTGCTTAAATAAAATGCATTTAAAGACTCAGCATACCTACACAGGTGCTGCTAATGGAAATCTGACAGGTGTAACATAGCTGTATTTTTCTATCTATAAACAGAATTGCACTGTAGGATTGTTAACAGAAAGTGGCACATGCCATGTACTCAACTTTGATCCATTGTTTTATGGGCACTCTATTGAGCATAAAGTTCACAAGCAGGATACAGACATCCAAATACAATGACGGAGGGTTAATATAGTGCACCAAACAGGGAGTGATTCTGGACACCACCCTGGTATTGTGCATGCTGGCTCGCTGTCACACTGTCATGGCTTCCTGGGACATTGAATATTACAGTCATCTTTAAAGGTTACAAGTGACACCTGCGCTTTTGCTATGAAAAGTCAAAGCATCTGCTGTGAGTAACACCTATTACGTGAGGTCACCATACTTCATGAACAGATGCAACAAACTAATAGAAAGGTCAGAGAGATGTAAATCAAACACAGTCTGTACAAGAACGCAGACAGCAATGTTTCTGATCAAAGGCTCAAGAATCTGACCAGAAATTCAACACTTGAGGTCCAGTTGCAGACCCTGACTAAGACAAATGGAAAATGCACAGGACAAACTCTACTGTAACACGCAAACACACTGGGATGCAGACAGATGTTTTTTTTAACCTGCTGCGAGACTGTCCAACTCACACACACACGCACACACACACTCACACACACACGCACACACACACACACACACACACACACACACACACACTTGAAACACAAGGGGGAGCAAAAACACATACAGAAAAGAACATTGCTGACAAAACCCACACACAAGATCATTTCCATTTTGAATGTGGAAGGCTAAAAGGTACAAACATAACCTCTTCATGTGATCCCATCCTGCCTGTAATTATTTAGTGGCAGTGTTCCTCCATTATATCTCACTAACTTGTCAATGAGTGAGAGGATGATAAATAGGCGGAGGGAGAGGGGGAATGGACTTAAAGATGAGAGAGAGAAATACTTTGTTCCATTTAGAATAGTGGGATTTATCACAATATACAATAATAGATATACTTATGTTGTATGTTGATTTATTTAAGCAATGCACTGTAGTCATGAACAGCGTCTAACAGCGTTTTACAGTGTAAAACATACTGATAAACACACCAGTTGATTTTACAAAAAGGATCATAAAATGGCCAAGATACAATATTTCCTGCCTTTGCAACAAGCCTTTGAAAAGTCAGTGGTTAGAACGTTCAGTCATGGGCTGCCAAGGTGTGTGCGTGTGCGTGTTAGTATATAAGAGTGTGTGCATAAGTCGTTGGGAGGTAGAGGGAGGACAGATAGAGATTGCTCAGCTTATTTTACTCCTCGTTAAGTCTCACTCCCACCATCACCCTCCATCAGCCTCACACGCACACACTCACACACACAAACGAACACACTGTTGTCCATCAGCCTCGTCTCGCTCGTCTCACATTAGTTCTCGCCCACTCCATTTGTCCTCCAGGACACTTTCTCAAATCACCCCAAAGATCCCTGAGATGAAGGGAAGCGAAGCGGACAGTCGTCAGTCTTCATCGAAAAGCCCTTAAATGGACACCTTTCTCACACACACACGCGCACACACACACACACACACACACACACACCGACAATCACACACACACACACACACACACACACACACACACTCAAGTGCACCAGTACTCATTCACATTCATAAACACACATAAGCAAACGTTATAGAATTGATGCACAGACTTAAAAGTAGGCATACTTAAGCTCATTTACTTACTTATAGTATATAGATATCGAGTACTTCAACACACACACACATGCACGCACACACACACACACACACACACACACACACACACACATACACACACAAATAGGACCACTTTCATCTCTTCCTCACAGAGCCATTGGTCAGGCTAACGTTGACTGAACTCATCAGGGTAAATGAAATGAAGAGAGCTGAAAATAATTTAGTTACCTCTCAGGTGACCACGGTGTCACCTTTTCCCTCCGCTTTCCACCTCCCACTATCTCACACACACACACATGCACACACACACACACACGCAACTACATACACAGTTTCAGTGCTTTACACTCTTTAATTTACAATCAAGATCAATTACTAGACAGTTTGGCACAGGGATGAAAACTTTGGTAACACTTTAAACGCATTTATATATAAACACTTAATAAATGGTCTATAACACACTATAATATTTTTGTAAACAGCAATAAGGAAATTTTTAAGTGTTAATTTATGTACAATATTTGTCAACCATTATAACTTCTCCTATGAAGATATATTTTATATTATTCCAAATGATAAACAATGAGCAATATATCATTCATTACATTATCTGTTGTATGGGTGCTCACAGGAGGCAGATATGAGCATTTTTTTATTTCTTATATCTACTGCTGCTGCTGTATATGGTGCTCCCAAATGGTAGTGAGTCCTATGCTTGAATGTCAAAGCTAAGTAAAGTTTATGTATTTAGACTAATAGAAGTTGAACTTCATTAGATATTTTCCAGTTCTGATTATTTTTGACACCACAGATGCCACATTAATAGATGTATGTGTGATGAGTGTTTTTTCTGCTTCTGTCCCAATTTCAAGGCAAGAAAAAAGGTGAATTGGGGGACATTTTCACAATATGACATTGGCTTTGCCACATGGCTTCACTTTGCTGTGTGGCTCTTTTGTCTGCTCTCTCTCATCTCGCATGCACCCAAACAAATCACATCAGTTCACATCGAAACAAAGACAAGCGTGATCTTTTTAACAGGAAAACCACAGACCACCAGTGTCCTCCCACTTCAAGCACAGCCAACCAAGACAGCCTCCACAGGGTTCAATGCAGCGACAGCCTTGATTTGTCATTATTTATAGCCTTAGTAAAGCCACTCTCTAAAAGTAATTAGACTTTTTAGAGGGAAGGAAGAGAGAGAGAGAGAGAGAGAGAGAGAGAGAGATGGTAAATGTTCCCAGTCTCAGCCACAGCCTGCTGGGAATTGAATTGACCCTTTCCAATTTGCTGCTTATAAAGATAAAGTGGACCTGAAGAAAAGGCAAAGGGGAGCTACCAGAGATCCACAAGCTCATGTGGATAACCCCCTTCACATCACTATAAAAGTAACACCGTTTTTGTCAAGAGGGGGGGAGAGGGCCGCAGAGAAAATGTATTGATATCATCCATCATTAAGCCTTATTGATATGTTTGATTTTTTTTTGCGCTGTGATCCGGGGGTGTTTGTCTGCGTTCATTCGTCACCTCAGGGAGCTGACACCTGCTGCGTGTCTGCAGCTAATGAGGACGATGGGGACCAGGTCACCTTGAGCTGTGTGCAAACAACAAACACCAACTTTATCTAACTTTAACATGTGTAGCTTAATCGTTTTTAAGGAAGAGATTCACACACACACACACACACACACACACATACATATGCACATCCAAATTCACAGACAGGTATTTTTAGCACCTGAGAGACAAAGTGTCTGTGGAGTCATTTCCCTTTACACTTGGCTAGCAGTTCTGCTCACGACCAGCCCGCTCCTCAGATAGCCCCCGACATAATTAGGCTGGCAGACACTCAGTAGCTACAGTAATGGTGATAAAGTTGGGCAATTAAACATTCTGCTGTTCCAACTCAGGTCTCTGTAAAACACTTGCTCAAGTACAAAACGATGTGTATTTGTGCGTGAGAGGTAGATATAAAGACACGCTGAGGGAGAGAGCATCCTGTTCTTTTACTGAGCGTACATGCAAATGAGAAGGCAGTGCTGTGAGAGTTGAGTGAGAGAGCACTCAAGAAGGCTGACCTTTTAAAAATGAAAAGGTACAGCGATGCAACAGAGAGGGCAATAGACTTTACATTGATGTATTCTTCAAGAACCTGTCCATTGTCATAAACACATGTACTTTCCCACTGCTCACTCCTCATCAGTTTGAGGTATGGATCTTTCTGACGGACGTTTCTAAAGAGAAAAACCGGTGCACAACTGTCGGGAACCGTTAGGAGAAAACACATTTTGTTCACATATTGCAGTGAACCAGGAGAAATGAACAAGTGACGGAGATATAGAGAGAAAGACAAATGGAGTTGTACACAGATGAAGGAGCAGAGGGAAAAAAACACGCCCTTTGTGATTCTCAATGCAGCTGAGCAATTCCATCTTCCAAGCTGCCTACAATCTATCATTTTATCACCAGCCCAGATGAACACGCAGTCTATTTTCTCTATCAGCATATTTAGGGTTTTCAAGGTCACTCCTTCTTCAATATTCAAAGTATTCCAGATTCTAGATCAGTATTCATTGTGTACAAGATGAACTTTCTGTTTTACCCAAATACAATAAGGTGTCATTTAGATACAGCTCCTAAGCAGAAAGTCTCCTCTGATTGGGTCATCTGCTGCATGGCAGACTGCACATTTCTCCCCAAAACGACAAGCAGAATCAGATCTCCAGACATCAGGGAGGAGGTGATGGGAGGGGAGCAGGGGTCCTCTCTATTTAGCCTCCAATCTGGTCTGTCCTCTCTCTTGGTTGTTTGTGTCACTCTCCCTAATAGCCTGAAACACCTGTGTATCTGACTGGCACCAGGGAACACCCGGAGGGAGTCAAGTCTGTATCTCTGTGAAGGAACAGTGCTGGATGCTGCTGTTGATCAGGACTATCAAAACTTGTAAATGCATTTCCCCCCCTATGTTTTTTTTCTCCCCTGTGAGCCAATATAAAATTTACTTTGCCATTTCATTTCATTGAGGCTTTAGAGATATAAGCTATAACAACAATGGACAAACATACAAATACTATATATAGAAACTCAAACTATAACAACACAAGTGGTTTGTGTACAGTATATGCATGTATACACACGTATGTGCATTATATAAAGCCTGCTTAGTTTTATATTTGACAATAACTCGTCATGTTTTAAACTACATTCTCGGAGGTATCTGACAGATAAGGATACAGCACATTCTGCATATTTAGGATTTGTAGACCTCTTTGTGGATTCCATAAACATCATGTAATTTTCCTGAAAAACATGGCTGATAGAACTGAAACAAAGGCACAATGTTGAAATCTTAAGGTTCAAAATATTTTTGAAAAAGTTTCGATTAGGTAAATCCTATTTACACTTTCTCAGAATGAGGAAAAATGACCTAAAAAACACTGGTGTTAAATTATTGCTTTTCATTTCACAAGCTCAAAAGACATTTATTTAAGAGCGAAGAATATCACATCTAGTATTCACTGAGTCTGCTGGGCCATGTTCAATAAAGTGGGCATGTCACATAAAAATAGTAATGGCAATGCAAATATAATAAAAAAGACTAAATCCACACACTCACAGAGCCAAGCTCTTTGTGAATTTTATTTCATCCAGTCGTGACTCTTTATGTGATTTTTTTTCCTGCTATGAAGCAACTCGAGGGCTGACTCAAAGGCAAGAACGTCCTGAAAGATATTTGTCGCTTCCAGCCATCTAACTCACTGATGCTGGCGTGCTGACAGGCTACAAAAGAAACCTGTTCACCACGTTAATCAGCTCTGTCATATATGACCATCATTTCCATCAGTCCCTTGCAACACTCGCCCTCTGCTGTCATTTGATACCCTTTTTGAAATTGTCCCCCGCCCCTCCTACCCTCCTTCTTTCTCCAAAATTCCCCCATGTCCCACCAGTCAGAGTGAATAAATGTCAGCCCAATCATATCCACCTACATCCTGCATTTAATTCATAAATCACAGGCATGAAACATTCACACAATGATGAGGGAGAAGGGAGACCGGGTCCATGTGTGTTGTCAAGTCAGGAGTGAGTGGATTAATGTGGATGAGTGAGTCAGAGAGTTTTTTGTTTTTTGTAAAAGATTATTCCGAAAAAAAAGTCAACAGAAAGAGGGTGTAAGTGAGCATGAAAGCAGCTGACTTGGCCAGTCCAACCCTATAATTCACCTTGAAAGACCCCCTGCTGCTGTCAAAATGGCTAACAGCGCAATACACCACCGGGAAAGACCTGATGGTGAGGTGAAAGGATGTCAGATGAAAGATGAGGTAAGAGAAGAAAGAGAACAGGAAGAAGGGAAGCAGATACCGGGCAAGAGAAAGTATATGAGCAGGGAAGAAAGGTGGAGAGCAGAATGGTAATTCCTATGATTCATGTCTGCATCCAGACAGATCAGAGGTCTGTGGCTACCCAGGGAGCAGAGGGGGGGTAGGTGGCATCAATCAGGTACATTTGGAGGTAAGAGGAAGAGAAAGAAACAGGGGTGGTGAAAGAAAAAAAAAGAGAGATGAGATTCGGGGAGGTGTATGTGTGTGTGTGTGTGTGTGGGGGGGGGGGGGCAATATGGAGATGTCAGCACTCTTAAAGTCAGAGGACAGCACTTTCCTTCCATCAGGCAGCCGTTCTGTCAAATCCACGGGGACAGAGCAGAGCCTGTGCCAGCCACTCAACCGGCTCACGATGAAGGCCATATATATTACATGCCCTGCCCACACAACACTTGCTCCAAACCAAGGTGGCAGGACTTGGAGTCAGCATTAAAAAAGTCGGTAAGGCGGTAAAAGGAAATGACCTGAGACGTCAGAGCGACCACAAGCCAGGATGTAAAACTACGCTTGTCAGTCTGCAGCGCAAAAACACAGATGGCCCACACCCACGAATGTGAAAATACAATATCAGGGAGCAATGCCCAGTAAATCCGGTCCACCTTTAAAGATGAAGCAGAGCTTTAAATACTCAACAATGGCAAAGTGCTGATTCAAACAGTGAAGCTGAAAAAACTTTGCTAAGCAGGACGCTGCTGAGTGCTCTGATCCCCACTGACAATTGAAGCCACCAGTTGGACTTCTAAGCGCAGATTAAACACAGAGGAAAAGTCATTGCAAAGACATGGGCATATCACCTTGCTGAAGTGAAGGTACTCTGTTCAGCTGATTTGATTACTAAGCTTATGGGGTGGAGAGAGAGGAGAGGAGGTGTGTATCGGGGGGTCTTAAAGCCTTGCAGACCAGAAAAGGGAAGGCCAAAGACATTTAGGGCAGAAGAAAGAAGACCTTATCTGCACACTTTACTTCATGGTCCATCAGCAGATTCCATTCCAATAAGTGAATTAGCCCTCTTATAGTATTTCCAGACCAGTTAATAGACTCGTGCTGGGGGCCGTTCGGAGGTCTAGGGGCTATCTGACTGTGTCAGTTATAGATAATGGTGCTGATGAATATTTGATGGCCAATTTTCAACTGGAAATCGAAACCACTACACCTTAGAGGATCTCCCCATTCTTACGTGTCAAGGTTGAAGACCCGTGATAACTCCGCTACGTCTCCTCTATGCTGAGGCACAAGTCGTTCCTGCTGGTTCCGTGTTCAGGAGGTGGGCAGGAGTTGGCTCGTTATGGGACACAGAATAGGATGTTTATGACCCTATGTGCTATGTTGCCACATTATATACAGCCAAACTGAATCACGCTCAGTGTGACATTGCTATGATTTCAGGGGCAATACACAGAAGTACCAGAAAATGCACAGGTGATTTCTTGCTCTATACTCCAATGTAAGAAAGCAATTTCAGAACCAAAACCGTGCTACAGCAGGACATTTAAATTGTGGCTACCAGAACGATGCAGCAAAGACACCTGAGCGACTTCCTCACAGCTGCTTTCAAACAAGGCCGGAACAATGTAATAAAGCAATCATGTTGGTGAGCAATAGAGGATAAATGATTTAAGATATCGAACCTAATAACTGCTGTGTGGTGGAGAACCTGATTCACTAATGTGCTCCATGTAATACTGTATATCCTGACAGGTGTTGGAAAGGCTTTGTGGGTAAACCCTCCTGGGTTTTCTCTTACCTTTCCACCCCTCCTCTTATTACAGGTCTTTACATGTTGACACTGACAACTTCCTGCCGATCAGTGTTACCATAGCGTGCCACCTATTTATCAGAAGTGGTAAGCTGAGAGTGGTCTATAAAGTAAAGTAGCCGCAGACTAACTGTTTGCTCTCATTTTCATGATTACAACATATAGTTCCCCCCTCGTATCACATATATTGTATGTTTAAACTCTTCATTAAAGCTTTTGATGTGTACACTGAGTAAAAATGTAAACCCCAGACCATTTCCTTAAGTGGATACTACATACTAGATGACTCATTTTGTCTCATTTCATGTGCCTCAAAATTCAGCCTGACATATTTGGTAGCTTTGCAAATTTGGGGATTTTAGTTTTAAATGCATAGCAAGCATTGGTGGCCCACCAGGGAGCTACTGCTTGTTATGGGGTTTTATAGTAAGACAGCAACATTTCAGCAAACTGCCAAAATAAAGGCACAATAAACGACAGAATTCATTAAACATTCTCATAAAGTCTGTCTATTGCAGTGTTGTTTTGATAAAAACTCCTGAAAATAAGAACATAGTTCGCAGCTACTTAACCTTATTGAACCTTATCCTTACAGTAGCATACTGTATATACTATATAGTAAATTCCTGTTACTTTTCATCTTAGTTGAGAGACTCGACCTGCTTTCCACTTGAGGTATCCCTTACATTTTAATCTGAAAGCTCAAACTGGCTCTAAGAACAGCACTGGACCTCTGCCCCTGCTCAATGACCTTCATCAGATTCCAGATGCCAAAAACTCAGATTACTCCTTACTGTTCACAAGGCATCGATTCATTATTTAGCAGTTGTCACTGTAACGTGAGACAATACGGATGGAAGAAGCCAGGACGGCTGAGGTGCATTCAACGCCTGGCACAGATTTCAGAGTCCCGGTGGGTAAATGATAAGGTGTTGGACGGGCCAAAGCCCACACCTCCATGGCCAGGAACTGGATCAAATTACGCGATGACTGATCGATCACAGATAGAGTGTAATGCAGTTTTTAAAAATAGACTGTGACTGAGTAACAGTTCTATATTCAGTTCACTTGCGTAATGCGGTTAGCTGTTTAGGATGTATGCATCTATGCTATCCTAACGACGTATGGGGGTTCATGCATCCAGTCCCAATAATTCAATCCACATTTCCTGAAGGAGGCTTGCTCTGGGCTAAAAGGGGTGAATACATTCTGTCTTGCCACACAAGCATTGTCACAGTAATTTCATGCCACATTGGTTCATGGTGCGGTAACCTGGTGTTTTTGTGGTTTCAAATAAATCTAAGTAAGCAGGTTTGGCAAAAGGACTCCCAGTAGCCACATGAGGTAATGATGTTCTCTATTTCTGATAAGATCTCCTTAAATCGAGACAAAATATACATGATATAATGTTTATATTATAGGCTACATTTTTATTTGGACTTTTAAGTTCGTCTCATCAAGACCCTGTATCTCCAGCACTTCTTCTGTTTATTTCCAATCCAAGGGACGCATTCACTCTGCTCTTTGGCAGTAGGACTCTTTTTATCAGCTAGTAGTGGTTTTGCATTAAGTTAAACTAACATGGCAGGCTGGGGCAGTAAGCGAACACAGCATCCGTAGCGACAGGATAACTTCGAAACTTTCACACAAAATAATACCGGAATCGACGACGAAGCTTTCAACTTGCATTGCAGTATCTCGAACAGCACTAAAATACATGCAAGTCATTCTCTTCAGTATTTCGCATCGCAATCTCTTATAAATCCATTGTCCGATGCGGGTTTATCTTGCTTTAATCGTGCTGGGTTTTTATGTTAAAAACATACAGTCATTATAAGCGGTGTGATTGCAATATATTGACCTGGATAATGCACAAACCTGATCAAGTGTCCCGTGCGTGCGTCCGCGGAGTCCGAACAGCGGCAGCCTCAAACTTTGTGATGCGCTTCGTCTCTCCTCCTCCTCCTCCGCCGCCGCCGCTGCTGCTGCTGAGAGCCGCTTTGCTGGGAGACACGACGGGAGGCAGGCAGAGGCTCTTAAAGCTCCCCCCCCGCGCCGGGGGGGGGGGGGG